>JAMPIV010002181.1:0-35148 GCA_024509875.1 Oreohelix idahoensis
AAGAGCTTGAGCCCTAGTGATTTTTTACTGCATTAGCAGATTGCATATTAACATTTTCCCAATTAGAAATTTGCTGTGGTGTGCATTCTTTCACTCCATGAATGCGACCGATGATAAGATCAGCGATCGGATTCGGCAAGAGACATGCTTGCACATCTCCTGTAAAGAAAGGAGTAGCAATATTGATAATGGCAGTGGAGTACTTCTCCAATGTGCCACCAAATGTTACACATTTGACTACATTGCCTGTGGCTCGAGAAGGATTTACGAGCGACTGCCTCACTCTGATGGTAGTGCACCCCGAATCGAAAAGAATTGATACCGGAGTACCATCTATTAGACCTCTATTGAAGACAAGAGTTCCCCTTCCATTATGCGCGATTGACGCAGGGAGAGCGGGAAGCGGTGACCACAGCTTAAAGTAGAAACTGTGGTTGGATCGAATAATGTTTTGCATTGCGAACACTGAGATGCTCTTTCAAAATCGAAAGCAGAACATTCTACATTATTAGAGTCTTTTTTATCATTATTCTGACTACCGGCCTCATGGAACTCTTGTTGTGCAGAGTTAGCCTGGTAATGAGATTTACCATGTCTTTTGTGTTGTGATCTACCTCGGTTATAATTGTCTCTATAATTCTTATTTCCTCTGTTATAACCCCTATTTCGGTTTGAATCATAATATTCATGATCATAATCATCATGCTCATTATAATGAGTATCCCTGTATTGTTGGTTTTGTTGTTTCCATGAAGAACATGGGTAGTTCCTATAGTTACTCCCTTTTTCGGAAATTTCTATAATTATGGGCACCCCTCGCGTATCGAGGACTGTCAGCCCGATTCCAGTTCTTCGAAGAAGAACCCTGATTTGAGTGGTTACCTTGGTTTTGATACTTATTCCAATTAACCTTTTTATCAAATTTATTTTCAGCTCCTTGGAATTTGTGTGAGTAATTATGATTATATTCTGTTGCTGAAGCAACTGGCATACCCTCTTTAATGTTAGTGTTACTAAGAATCATGTCAGGGTGTGCCGTGGCATACTGGTCACAATATTCTTCCATTTGCTTTAATGTACTAGGTTTACGCTCATGTAAAAATTCTAGGAATGGTTTATTTACCGAAGACATGACCTTGTCTCTTAGCAATAAATCCGTAAGACCATCAAAATGTTTCTCTATCTTGGATAATTCAATCCATCGTCAGTGTGTAAGTGGTGCTTTTGAAATGAATTCTGAGAATTCTACACCTACCTCAGGTTTCATTGTTTTAAACAACAGACGATAACCTTCCTCTGACAGCTGGTATCTCTTTATCAAAGCTGCCCTAATAGCATCATAATTATCCTTGTCGGCCTCTTCAACCAAACATAACTTAGTCAGAGACTCCCCTTTTAGATTTTCAGACAACTGATTCACATACTGTGATTTGTCAACATTATGAGCTCGAAAAGCACGTTCAAATCTAGAAAGCCAAAATGTTATATCATCACTGGCAGAGTTGAACGCTGGCACCTTGACCTTATAATTAAAGGGTTTACCATTACCACCAGATGCCTGATTAACATTAGTCATACTTGTCAATCTTAATTTCTCTAACTCAAATTCATGTTCTCTTATCGCTTTTCTCTCTTCAGCTTCTCTATCTAATCTTTTCTGTTCAGTGTCTCTGTCTAATCTTTTTTGTTCAGCAGCAGCAGCAGCAGCAGCTTCTAATTTTGTCTGTTCTGCAGCAGCAGCAGCTTCTAATTTTTTCTGTTCAACAGCAGCTTCTAATTTTTTCTGTTCAGCAGCAGCAGCAGCTTCTAATTTTTTCTGTTCTGCCACAAATCTCCTTTCCTCCACCTGCATCTGCAATTTCTTTTGTTCAGCAGCAGCATGTACACTTTCTTAATGTAATCAAATCATAAAGTAATATATTCAAATATACAAATTATATATATTATCTGTCAACCAAAGACATTAACAAGGACAAACAAGAAAAGACAGTATGAAAACAATTGCAGGAATCAAATTAAATCAAATAGAAAAAATAAAAAAAAATGATCACAGAATCTGTGATGATAACCGCAATGAAATCAACAAGACAAATAACGCCACAGTGTATAAACATAAGGGTGTAAAGAACTGAAATGAAAGGAAAGATGAGACCTACAATTATACAAACAAATCAAACAAAACTAAAGAACATAGAAATATTACAAAAACAACAAGAAGGACAGTTTCGTCACAGCTAACAAACATTTGCAAACAATGTTGCATGCAAATTTCAATTAAGAAATTTGCTCCCTATAGAACGCTAGAGCAAGACCAATGTCACTTGGTATTTCTTGTTCTAGTCACCTCCCATCCAGGCCCGCAGAATACAAACTAACTTAACACACAACAAATAACATATAAACATAAATACATGTAAACCTTAATAGCATAAATGCATACATAATATGATTAAATAATATGGCAATGTGATGTTAATAGAGTGTCGTCGAAAGGATGTGTTGCAGAGAAGGCTTATCTTTTATTCAAAATAATTTTTCACTTTTAATAAGTTATTAAATTATTGAATTAACTTATTGCAATGTTCAATTCTTTTGAGCATATGAAGATCCAACGATGAAATATGCACTTTATGTTCAACAACACTGTGATTCTTCTGTACAGGATCAACAATCACTTCTTTCTTCTGTACGATGAGAAATGTCAACAGTACTGCTCCCGATATTTTATACTCTTGATACAACTGTCCTGTATAATACCGTCTGTACAGCGAAAAAATGTCAACAAGCGCTGACCTAGATACAGCATCCTATCGGTAATACAGGTCAAGCTGACATCGACTGCCCCGTTGTAACTTGTACACTGGTGTTCATGCGTGTCGTATGTGGCGTCAGGGATGGTCTGGTTATCATAACCTCAGGAATCTGGTTCACCACTGTAGAATACACTTTGCTGTAGAATAAACGTGTTGTTGTGTATTGGCCACTGTTGTAGAATGTCTGGATGCGGATGTTATGTTTAGAGTCATGCACTGATCATCACTGAAGAAAGTCTTCTTCAGTTACCTCTGCATCATCGAATGAACCTGTCATATTGACATTGAGTGGGAGTGTCAAGTAACGCGAATGGTGTAGTAGTTCGGTGTAACAGACCACTTGATAATACCTCTCACACACTCTCATGTAATGCAATGACGACTTGAACTGCCGCTGACATTTCAATAGTTTAATGAAGGCACGCACACTGGACAGCACGGATACAGTCATGGGTACATGTTGACATAAATTCATTGGTTATTTGAATCGTGGATGATACATTCATGTAGTAGTGAAATAACATTCAACCTAAGGTAGCATTCACTGTTCTGGTAACTAATCGCCGTATCCTCTACTGACTGAACGCGTCAATGAGGATCGGTAAACATACAAAAGTCATTGGCCCAACCTTCATTTCATGGCTAAGTTCTTAAGCTGAGATATGTCCAATGTTTGTATAATAATCATAAACCACGATAGTGGGTTTTCACCTCATAACAAGATCTCGATACCACTGCCCGATAGCAGGATACATAATCTGTTCTCTTGACAGTGATCAAAAATATGATGACAGGAATATAACATGGCCGCCTTCCTGAGTTGTCGCTCACTCACTCGCAGGAGGGTAGATATAAGCCAAAGTTAATTTAGAATGTGCATATAAATAATTTCATAAAGTTTTTCCATACAGCTCTACAGTAATCACGTTACTTCATGTAGACATAACTGCTGTAGGAAAGCCTGTCATCTTCGTCGGTACAAAACACGACCCTAGCGATACGAAGCACAATGTTCCATCTAGGTCTAACCGACTCGAGATCATCAAAAATAGGGTCTGGCATACCTGGAGTCCGAATCACACATATGAGGAGGATCTCTGACAAATAGACTCTTGCAGAGACATAAACTTCTCCTGGAAAAACATCTACGAATCACTGTTAAACCTTAAACAGTGCCAGCCCTGGAAAACACACTCAGCCATTCTTGGGCGACATTATCGGAACTCTTCACAACCCAGTAGGACTACGAAAACCTGCGCTAGATTCCGGCAGAAAGAATATAGTCCGACCTGAGCATACAAAGGTATACAATATACGACTGAATCTTCTTTCACTAGACAAGTAGTACACATGAATTCAGGCCATAAACATAACAAGCAAAATTAATCTATTTTCTGGCCCGAACAAATAAGAACGGACATGAATTCAATATCCATGCGCCGAATCAATATCAAGAACGATCACTCATATAATCAAAAGTGTAAATCAATCATGAATTATCTAGCTTTACCAGAGGAAGCATTTTCATACACAAATGAATGCAAATATATATTTTCCATATTAAATAGCCATATCGTATTTTTGTAATATGTGCGTCAAAATATGCACGCAACAAAACCCTTCTACACAAACATCACACTTGTAAGGCTTCTCTCCAGTATGTATTATGTTATGTGCTTTCAGACTGACCAAGTTTGTAAACATTTCATCTACAAAATTTTAACAATAAATATGGATTGGTCAAAATTTAAAATTGTGGATAGTCAGACATTCTGGCAATATCACATTTTATTCTAGATCTTGAATATCCATAAATAAAATAAAATAATTAATTTCTTTCATTATGAGCACACGTTTTCATTACATATGTTTACATTAATGTCTGAACAGATTTACTTTGCACCTATTGAATGTTTGCACATTTTGCTGAATATCATGAGTGGACATATGTTATTTTTAGAATATTTTTGTTTTGTAATGTTCAGGAAAATATTTTTTATATGTGTTTATGACATTGGTGTCACAATATTACTTTACTGGTGGTTCAACAGTGGCCTAAAATTCAAAGTATCTACTGACTTCAAAGGTGTCTACCTTTCGCTAAAGATTACTCTTGGCAGAGATGGGAATTCAAGAATGGTGCTTGAATTCTAGACAACCTCATGGGAATTTAATAAATCAAGTACCACGGCTGATAGAATCCAGGCCGTGTAAACTTTCTATCTTCCCTGACTTTCTATGAGGAGTAAGAATTTTGATCATTTTGATGAGCCCTAACTGATTTAAATCAGTAAAATATTACTTAAAAAGCTCTGTTATAGGTATTTAAAGTGACTGAGACATATGCGTGCAGTTCAATTTAAAAATGATTAAATCAACTATAAATTTATATATTTACTTATTACAAATTTAAACTCTTTGACTCCACAGCAACGCTCTGAGCGTTGCAAAATTCAACACGCCGTGCCCCAGCAACGCTCAGAGCGTGGTTTTTAGTTTATCACGAATAAACCCTAAAAATCGTCCGCTTAATGCAGTTCATATATTAAAACTCGTAGAATGACTTCCGCTACTATTTAAACAACTAATTTGACTTCAGTTAATCAGCACATGTGCGTGTTTTGATGTTATTATCACAATTTGTGTGAAGATTCGCGTGTTTACGTTTTTCGTTGTTTGTGCTAGAGAAATATGTCACGCTTTATATTTACATTTTCTAAGTCTCCTAAGCAAATAATTGTGTCAAACTACTTTGAAACATTGCTGACATTGATGATGATTGTTTGGTAGTCACAGTTTGTTGTCAAAATACGGAATATATGCAGAAAAGCTAGACATACTAGATTTAGTTGATGAGTGGGCGTAGTCATATTCTGGCCGATCAAAAAGCAACAAAACTAGACCTACCGTAACATCTAATCACTAGTTCTTGGTAGAAGATGAAGCTAGGGATACTATTAAAACATTAAACAAGAGTAAAAAAGTATTTATATGACGTTATTCTTATTTATTTGTTTGAAAATTACGTAATGCACGATTGCATAATTTATTTTTTTCTTACAAAGAACCACGGACAAACTGGTGCGAATAACACTAAATCTACTAATTTTGGCCATAAGCATGTTTTTTTTACTTTGTATATGGATTAACTTGACGTTTGAAGACTAAAAAGAAAGTTTTATTGTCTGCGACAGTAATTTGTCTTTGGTAAGATCGTATTCTACAGTCAACTTTTTAGCGTTTTTCAATTTTACATGCAAAATGATTAAATTATACCGAACATACTTGTGTTAATACTACCACAGACATTATATATTGGAATTCTCTATCCATTTATCTACAGTTTGGTATATAATAAGTACATGTTCAAAGGAAAATTCACAAACAAATTTATACTGAAAGATGAACACTTCACTCTATAAAATTCTGCCCACAAAAAAAGTCTGGCACAGCGTGCAAAATAACTCTGGAATGAAAGAGTTTTAGTAATTATAGTTAACACGGTAAAATAAATAATGGTGAGGTGTAATATAAATGTTCTTTAAAATTTCATCATGGATGATGATCTGGATATGGTGTTAGAAAAAAATGTTCTTAAAGGAAAAAAGTTCACTTGGCAGCTTTAAGTGGGTACTTAGCTGCCCGTAACATGTCAGTTTGTTTCTGCTCCACCTGATGCTTGTTCTTTGCAGGTTGTTGACTGGATCGCTCATCATTGGTCAAGTCTGGTGGCCACAATACATCCTTCGTAGTATCATGGGGTAATTGCAAAGATGATCCAGTGTCGGTTAAGACTCATCTGCTCTAGGTGTCTAGCTTTGACTGAAAGCCACTTATACTACACACTTGTGAGGTTTCACCCATATGTTGGCATTTTGTTTAAAAATTATCATGTTTACAATATTGATGCTACAGTTTAGTGTCACCATTTTTCTACCTAACGCTATGTTTTTTATTGCAGTTTTCAGCTTACAAATATTTTAAATTAATTTTTCAAATACGTATGTTCAGCCACAAATCAGCTAATTATATATGCAAAAAAATATTTTGTTATAACTTTTTTATTTATTAACATATTTTAATAATTTTTTCAGTATTTAGTCCAGCCAGGGCATTAGATTAAAATTTTTAAAAGTTATGAACCTTAACATAAAATAAAATTTCATTGGCTGAAAATTCTCATGATTGTCACAAAATCGCCAGCTTCGACCAATCAAAATCAAGCTTACATTGGGGCTTGGCTGGCCTATTTATTTACTTCGTATTAACTTCCTGTATCATTGCCAAGCAGAATTTGCGATTACTGTGAGATTTATAGTGATTTCTTATTTAATAAAATGGATTGTGTTAATAAATCAACAGCATCAGGTAAAAGAAAGAAAGATAGGCTCATTAAGAGGAAATTTAGAGGTAACATATATTCTGGTTCTCTTAAACAACCGAAAGTCACAGCCACGTGTCAGACAAATGAAATAAACCTAGGCCTTTCGTCAAACTGTCATTCTCAGCCAGATGACAGTAAAACTCTAAACACATCTGCATCATTCTGCAAATTAAATAGTGTTACTTCTACAGCTGTGAAACACACTGATCCTGAAACTATTGAAGGATACAGAATTATCAGCATTCAAAACGTCTTGGATTTTGTTAAACAGTTACCCTGTCCAAAGTGTTTGACATCACCTGTCACTACAAACAGTGAGCAGAACCAGTTTACAGAGTCTTTATACACAGTGAATGAGACTCACTTTGGCCTGTCAAGTTCATTTACTTTCACTTGTATATTTTGTTGTGACAGTTTTCAACTATCTTCATCTGCTGAAAATATAAATTTAAGATTCCAGATGTCAATGTTTAGCATAGGAATAAACAAAGAAAAAAGTAAACGGTTTCTGACAAATATGAATATGCCTCCACCAGTAGCATCAGCAACACACAGTGAGTTGAAAAGGAACATTTTGCATGCTACAAAAAGATGTGCAGAAGAAAGTATGCATTCTGCTGTCGAAGAATTAAAATCAGATGTTAAGACAAATGAAGTTACTGTGTCATGCGATGGCAACGGCGAGGCTTCTCAAGTAAAAATGGCATAGCAACAGTTCTGTCTGTGAACCCAGTGAGAGCAGCAAAAGTTGTTGATGTAGAAATTTTGTCCAATTACTGTGATGCTTGCAGTAAGGCTAGAAAGAAATACAAAACAGATGACGAATTTGAAGTTTGGATGACAGGTCATAAATCATGCCAAAAAAATCATGAGGGTGCCTCTGGTCTGATGGAACCAAATGGAATGATTAATATTGTTAGAAGATCTGAGGAAAAACATGGTTTGAAGTATGTAAAATATCTTGGAGACGGGGATTCAAAAAGTTTTAAATCTGTTGCTGAGGCAAAGCCACAAATGTATCCTGGACTTCAAATCGAAAAATTAGAATGCTGCGGCCATGTTCAGAAACAAATGGGACGATGTCTCTTTGATAAAGTTGCAGAATGTAAAGGCAAGCAGAATGAAGAAGATGGGAAAAAGTATAAGGGTATTGGAAATTTTGGAAGATTAACAAAGAGTGCTATTATGAGAATACAAGGTCATTACGGTGCCGCAATAAGAGGAGATATTGGTTCAATTTCCAATATGAAGAAAAGCATAATGGCTATTCTCAAGCATCGTGCTGGAGATCATGAAGATTGTGGAGATTGTGGAGATTGGTGCCCAAAGGATATAAACAAGGCTAACAAAAACATGCTGCCTAAATGTGTTATTAAAGAAATTCAGCCTGTCTTTGATGAATTGTCTTCAGACTTCTTGTTGTCAAAATGTCTTCATGGAGGAACACAGAACTCTAATGAGTCTTTCCACAATCTGATCTGGAACAGATGTCACAAAGCAGCATTTGTAGGAAGAGACAGATTAGAACTTTCAGTTTATGATGCTTTGATAGTTTTCAATGATGGAGACCTTGGGAGAAGAGGAATTTTTGAAAACCTTGGTCTATCTTTTGGGAAATACTGCTTCAAAGGATGGTCTGGTTTTGACGCGGCACGAGTCTCTGCTTCCCTAAGATCATATGATATGAAAAAAGCAGAATACAGGCACAGAAAATCTTTCCTGGATTATAAGAATAATAACAAAGATAATGGATATGCAAGTGGCAGATTCTAATGTGAGTATGACAATTTTAAGGCATGTTTTCCCTGTATTTTGCAATTTTCTACGATATTGTTTTTCAGCAATTTTGATGACATCATGTCAGGATTACTCAACATGTTTTAAAGCTAAAGGTTTTAAACTTTGCACTCTGTGATCTCGTACTGTAGTGCTTGTTCCCTACTAATTTTAAAAGTATAAACATGTAACTTTTTGATTAGTGAATTTTTAAATTATCTCTACCCTGTATTTTTATCAAGAAAAATGGGTCTAATTTTTGAAAATTTATAAAAAATCACTTGGACAGTTTATGAAGATGAAACTAGAAGGGAGTCTTGAGTATGCTGTGGTTTATGTGCAAGCCAAATTCCAATGTCCTATCTTTGCAAATAAAGTGTGCATCTTGACACAAAAAAGTTTATATTTTTAGTAACAATATGCAAATTAGGACCCAATATAATTATTTTCCAATGATTCAACATTTTTTATTAGATGCTTTGATGTCCTAAACATGCCCAAAAAAATTGGAGCTTGTAAAATCAAAAATCAAAAAAATATATAATTTTAGGTGAAACCTCGAACCAGGCCTGGTGGAAGACCGCCGATAGGACAGTATGGCGTTCTCTCTGGCAAACCTCTACACTCCAGGGTAGAAGAGGAACGACTCAGTAAGTAAGTAAGTAAGGCTTTCTTTCATTTCCCACCTTGTCGTTTTTTAAGGGTTTCTCCTTGGCTTCATAGCCAGTGCGTGAAGATAAATTTGACTACATCGAAGGAAGGTAAAGTAGAATGTAAAGGAGTAAAATGACTGCAGGAGAAATAGTGATATCATCAATACATGAACTAGAAATAACACGCTGTAATTCTAACTCGTCATGTTATTTGGGGTTACTGGATAATGCAATACAATTTCTGTATATTTTGCTGTAATTGAGTTAGGGCAGATAAATTCTTTAACTTCAAGGGAAACAATTTAATTAATAAAAACATAAAATATTTTTTCAAAACTATTCCTTTTCATTTAACATATGCTTAATTATGTTTCTAAATTTTATAATATAAATAAATAATAAATTAGTTTCTTTAGTACATCTAGCACTTGCTATAATATTTTGCTTTTTTAGCTACAGCATTTTAAATAACAGATTAAAGAACTGCACTTAATACACAATCCGAAGAGCTGACACTAAAGAGTGCGGTATCCTTTCAATGTTAATGATTACAAAACACAATTACGAGAAAAAAATTCTTCGGAGCAAAAATACGCTCTTCATCAATCTCTGGAACATACTTTATTACAAAACATCCCAGACAACGGACCTACGAGCACTGATCTTTTAACTGTGGACCTACATACATATTACACTGGAAGAAACACAGCACTGACAGATTATAACAAGCTTAAGTAAGTTTCTGTTTGAATGTACAAGTACTTTTTTTACGGTTTGTTTTTTAACAAAATTTTGCCTCGTTTTGGCAAGGCGCGTCCCGTTCAACCCTAGTCAGTTATTTTAGGGCGTATGTCCCAATATAAAAGAACTTTAGGTGTGGAGAAAGTGTTTTTCGTAACTTGTATGAGAATTATTATCTAATATACTGTATGGAGGGTCTGATGATCTAGTTTTTCATTTTAATATACCTTACTTCTTAATTGTAATCAGATACTGTAAATGTATGCTTTTATACTACTTATAATGTTGCATCGCCATTGAACTAATACCTTAAGTATGTTGGAGAATGTCTGGATACCTAACAATAAAGATGAGTAAGAGGAAGGGCAAAATGCAAGACGGGCCTATATGTACGATTCTCATCTATCAGTCAATACCCTTTACCTCCCTAAGGAGCATAGGTCATAAAACTGGATCTCGTGTAGTGGAGGCGTCAACTATTCACTCCCTGTGGCAGTATCTGCTTGGGACTCAAAGTTGCTCACCTGTGGGAACATTTTCCGCATGCGCTGACCACACATGAAGTCCCAGCTAATTCAGCAGATTTCCAAAATGTCAAGAGTTCTATTATATGCCACCATAATCTGATTACGTATCAAATTATGCCTAATTTACTGTATGAATGGTTTAGATTGTTTTTTATTTTTTTTTAATTTTTATTTTATTTGTATTTTTTTAAAGGTATTAATTTTTGTTAATTTATTTTAATTAATAATTTTTTTCCCCTTAAATTTGATTATGACTGGATGTTACAAATGTATGTTATTATACCTCGATGATGCTTAAATGATGCTAAAAATACATGTGCTATGAAAGGATACGGTATGTAAGATGACAGAGAGAAGAAGGGCAGAATGTAAGACGTGCCTGCGTGCCCAATTCTTAACCCTTTGAAAATATAGTTTGTTCTATCTATCTATCTATCTATCTATCTATCTATCTATCTATCTAATCTATCTATCTATCTATCTATCTATCTATCTATCTATCTATCTATCTATCTATCTATCTATCTATCTATCTATCTATCTATCTATCTATCTATCTATCTATCTATCTATCTATCTATCTATCTATCTATCTATCTATCTATCTATCTATCTATCTATCTATCTATCTATCTATCTATCTATCTATCTATCTATCTATCTATCTATCTATCTATCTATCTATCTATCTATCTATCTATCTATCTATCTATCTATCAATCTATCTATCTATCTATCTATCTATCTATCTATCTATCTATCTATCTATCTATCTATCTATCTATCTATCTATCTATCTATCTATCTATCTATCTATCTATCTATCTATCTATCTATCTATCTATCTATCTATCTATCTATCTATCTATCTATCTATCTATCTATCTATCTATCTATCTATCTATCTATCTTCCTCAGGGGAAGAAAACTCAAAAGAGGCTGGATGTCACCAAACTAAAGAAGACAACAATCAAACAGTCATTTACTGACACCTTAGAAGACCGTCTCAAATCTATCTCGCTAGACGGCCAAAGTGTGGAAACAAATTGGGCAGCCCTAAGTGAGCAGATCTACAACACTGCTACAGAGGTCCTGGGTCCTTCCATCAAGAAACAAAATGACTGGTTTGATGAGAACTCAGATGATATAAAGCAGATGTTGGCTGAGAAACACCATCTCCATAAAGCATATTTAAATGATCCAAAATCTACATCCAAGAAAGACGCTTTCAACAACATGCGTAGAATCGTCCAACATAAACTACGCCAGATGCGGGATTCATGGCTGAGTAATAAAGCAGATGAGATCCAAGGCTTTGCTGACAGCCATGACTTGAAAAACTTTTACCGTGCACTCAAAGCGGTCTATGGTCCAACATCATCAGGATCATTTCCCCTCCTTAATGCAGATGGAAAAACACTAATTACAGACAAGGAAAAAATTCTCCAACGCTGGGCTGAACATTTTAATAATATCTTGAACCAGCCATCATCTATTAACGACGAAGCCATCATCCGCCTGCCCCAAATTCCTATAAATGAAGCATTAGATGATGTACCAACTCTGGAGGAAACTAAAAAAGCGATTCGTCAACTGTCTAGTGGAAAGGCCCCTGGCTCCGATTCAATTCCTGTTGAGGTTTATAAAGATGGCGGTGCAGTTCTGATAGAGAAACTTCATATGATCTTCCAGCAAATGTGGCAGAGTGAAACCATCCCACACGATCTCAAAGATGCCTCAATTATACATCTATATAAACGTAAAGGTAATCGCCAAGACTGCAACAATCATCGAGGCATCTCTCTTTTATCAATCGCTGGGAAGATATTCGCCAGAATCCTTTTGAATCGCATTACGGCTCATCTTGACAAAGGTCTTTTACCTGAAAGTCAGTGTGGATTCCGGAAAGAACGTGGAACCACAGATATGGTGTTCGCTGCAAGACAGCTACAAGAAAAATGCCAAGAACAGCACTGTGACCTGTACACAGCTTTCATCGACTTGACAAAGGCGTTCGACACGGTCAGTAGAGAGGGTCTATGGAAGATCATGGCAAAATACGGCTGCCCAAAAAAATTTATCACAATAGTGCAGCAACTGCATGATGGAATGCAGGCTAGAGTTCAGGAAAACGGTGAGCTATCAGAGCCTTTCCCCGTCTCAAATGGAGTTAAACAAGGGTGCGTACTTGCACCGACTCTGTTCAGTATCATGTTTTCTGCTATGCTGACTGATGCTTTTAGAGACGGGGACACAGGAATCGACATTAGTTATCGTATTGATGGAAAATTGTTTAACCTTAGGAGGCTTCAAGCAAAAACAAAGGTCAAATCACACACCATCAGAGATCTTCTGTTTGCTGATGATTGTGCCCTCAATTCCTTCTCAGAGGCTGATCTGCAGCATTGTGTGAATAGATTCTCCGAAGCCTGCGCCAACTTTGGGCTTACCATCAACACGAAGAAAACAGAAATCATGTACCAACCAGCTCCTGGCACAGTTTATACTGAGCCAGTCATCAAGGTTAATGGTGAGAAACTGAATGTTGTGAACAGATTCACATACCTTGGTAGCACACTATCCCAGAACATTGTCATTGATGATGAGGTGAACACCAGGATCTCCAAAGCCAGCAGCACATTTGGCAGACTATACACCAACGTTTGGCATCGAAGTGGCATTAGTCTACAGACAAAGCTGAAGGTATACAGAGCTGCGGTGCTTCCAGTGCTGCTATATGCATGTGAAACATGGACTGTATACAGGCGCCACGTAAAGAAGCTAAACCACTTCCATACAGTCTGTCTCAGGAAGATAATGAACATCAAATGGCAAGACAAGATCCCGGATACCGCCGTTCTTGACAGAGCTGGTATCCCTAGTATTGATACTATTCTGATGCAGTCACAAATTCGCTGGGCAGGTCATGTAGTGCGCATGCCAGACCATCGACTGCCAAAGATACTCTTTTATGGTGAGATGCAGAAGGGTAAACGCTCCCATGGTGGCCAAAAGAAGCGCTTCAAAGACACGTTAAAGACGTCATTGAAAACCTTTGACATAAACCCAGACACATGGGAAGCTGCTGCGCAAGACCGAACTGCTTGGCGCACATCTCTTCGTAAAGGTGCAGCAGCATGCGAATCATCCAGAAGAGCAGCAGCAGAACAGCGGAGACAAGCTAGAAAGGACCGTGAAATAAAACCTTCACATGAAGCAAACATTCCCTGCCCACACTGTCCAAGATCTTTCCAGGCCCGCATCGGGCTCTTCAGTCACCTTCGTACCCATAGACTAACCTAACATATTCTTAAATAATTGGATGAACAGAGTGGTCTTCATCACCCGTGATGGACGAACAACCAAACCAATGTTGCATCGCCATTGAACTAATACCTTAAGTATGTTGGAGAATGTCTGGATACCTAGCAATAAAGATGAGTAAGAGGAAGGGCAAAATGCAAGACGGGCCTATATGTACGATTCTCATCTATCAGTCAATACCCTTTACCTCCCTAAGGAGCATAGGTCATAAAACTGGATCTCGTGTAGTGGAGGCGTCAACAATTCACTCCCTGTGGCAGTATCTGCTTGGGACTCAAAGTTGCTCACCTGTGGGAACATTTTCCGCATGCGCTGACAACACATGAAGTCCCAGCTAATTCAGCAGATTTCCAAAATGTCAAGAGTTCTATTATATGCCACCATAATCTGATTACGTATCAAATTATGCCTAATTTACTGTATGAATGGTTTAGATTGTTTTTTATTTTTTTTTAATTTTTATTTTATTTGTATTTTTTTAAAGGTATTAATTTTTGTTAATTTATTTTAATTAATAATTTTTTCCCCTTAAATTTGATTATGACTGGATGTTACAAATGTATGTTATTATACCTCGATGATGCTTAAATGATGCTAAAAATACATGTGCTATGAAAGGATACGGTATGTAAGATGACAGAGAGAAGAAGGGCAGAATGTAAGACGTGCCTGCGTGCCCAATTCTTAACCCTTTGAAAATATAGTTTGTTCTATCTATCTATCTATCTATCTATCTATCTATCTATCTATCTATCTATCTATCTATCTATCTATCTATCTATCTATCTATCTATCTATCTATCTATCTATCTATCTATCTATCTATCTATCTATCTATCTATCTATCTATCTATCTATCTATCTATCTATCTATCTATCTATCCATCCATCCATCCATCCATCCATCCATCCATCCATCCATCCATCCATCCATCCATCCATCCATCCATCCATCCAGCCAGCCAGCCAGCCAGCCAGCCAGCCAGCCAGCCAGCCAGCCAGCCAGCCAGCCAGCCAGCCAGCCATCCATCCATCCATCCATCTATCTATCTATCTATCTATCTATCTATCTATCTATCTATCTATCTATCTATCTATCTATCTATCTATCTTTTTTTTAAAACATACTTTAATTATGATGATTATTGCAAATGTTTTATGTAATATTACTTTTATAATGATAAATGCCTTAATAATGCTTAAAGTAAATGTGAGGACGAAAGGATATTAGTATACATGATGAGAGAGAGAGAGAGGAAGGGCAGAATGTCAGACGGGCCTGCGTGCCCAATTCTTAACCCTTTGAAAATAAAGTTTGTTCGTTCTTTCGTTCCTCCAAATACCAAGAGATTTTTAAATCGCCAGATATTAACTTCAGTACTTCACAGATGTTGTGTTGTTCTAACATGAATAAGTTGATTTCTCCACTTACATAATTAAGATTGTGGCCAACATTATAAAACAGGGGAGAACCTTTTTTATGGCGTCAGCGTCTCATACAAGCAGATTATCTTCTTAGTTTACGTACATTAAATGTATAACACACAGTAATAAGTAAGTGACATGAACACTTCGGTCATAACTGACGAATGCGTCCCTCATGAGACATAGTAATAAATATGTGACAGGAAGCCTTCGGTTATAACTGACGAATTGGTCCCTCGTGAGACATAGTAATAAGTATGTGACAGGAAACCTTCGGTCATAACTGACGAATGCGTCCCTCATGAGACATAGTAATAAGTATGTGACAGGAAGCCTTCGGTCATAACTGACGAATGTGCCCCTCATGAGACATAGTAATAAGTATGTGACAGGAAGCCTTCGGTCATAACTTACGAATGTGTCCGTCATGAGACATAGTAATAAGTATGTGACAGGAAGCCTTCGGTCATAACTGACGAATGCGTCCCTCATGAGACATAGTAATAAGTATGTGACAGGAAGCCTTCGGTCATAACTGACGAATGCGCCCCTCATGAGACATAGTAATAAGTATGTGACAGGAAGCCTTCGGTCATAACTGACGAATGTGTCCGTCATGAGACATAGTAATAAGTATGTGACAGGAAGCCTTCGGTCATAACTGACGAATGCGTCTCTCATGAGACATAGTAATAAGTATGTGACAGGAAGCCTTCGGTCATAACTGACGAATGTGTCCGTCATGAGACATAGTAATAAGTATGTGACAGGAAGCCTTCGTTCATAACTGACGAATGCGTCCCTCATGAGACATAGTAATAAGTATGTGACAGGAAGCCTTCATTCATTACTGACGAATGAGCCCCTCATGAGACATAGTAATAAGTATGTGACAGGAAGCCTTCGGTCATAACTGACGAATGCGCCACTCATGAGACATAGTAATAAGTATGTGACAGGAAGCCTTCGGTCATAACTGACAAATACGCCCCTCATGATGCACCCGTGTGTTACCGGGGCCCGAAAGGGGAGCAAAGAATAGTAACACTGCACCCTACCACGCATGTCGTAAAAAGCGACTAAGGAGGGTATGGGCATGGGGCTGTTTACCCCATCCCGTAAAAACTTCGCACAGTGGGCTGATCACCTGCTTGCGAACCAATCTGATTACGGAAACAATGATAGATTGTTTTGTCTGTTTTTGTTCCACAAAGACGCCACTAGGCGTGGTGGAAACAGCGATAGATTGATCAATTTGTTGTTGCCCTAAGACGCCACTAGGCGTACTGGCCACATACTGCTTTGCCGGTTGATGGCTAAGGATGGAAGAAGAAGACGCCCCTCGTGAGACATAGTAATAAATATGTGACAGGAAGCCTTCGGTCATAACTGACGAATGCGCCATTCATGAGACATAGTAATAAGTACGTGACAGGAAGCCTTCCGTCATAACTGACGAATGCGCCCCTCATGAGACATAGTTATAAGTATATGACATTAAGCCTTCGGTGATAACTGACGAATGAGCACCTCATGAGACATATAGAATAGGTCTAGTGTACTCCCATGCATGTCGTAGAAGGCTACTAGTATGAGGTTTTACATGAGGCTGCAACTTCATCACGTAAAACAAACTGCCACGTCAATCACGTGATACGAGAACCTTTGATTAATGGTACATGATTCCTGTAAGGTTAGCTGCTACAAGAACCTTTGATGATTGGTACATGCTTCCTGTAAGGTTAGCTGCTACAAGAACCTTTGATGATTGGTACATGCTTCCTGTAAGGTTAGCTGCTACAAGAACCTTTGATGATTGGTACATGCTTCCTGTAAGGTTAGCAGCTACAAGAACCTTTGATGATTGGTACATGCTTCCTGTAAGGTTAGCCGCTAAAAGAACCTTTGATGATTGGTACATGCTTCCTGTAAGGTTAGCTGCTACAAGAACCTTTGATGATTGGTACAAGAGAATCGAAACAGAGCGAAGAGCCATTGAAGAAATGACATCAAACACAAGAGCGACCAAAACAAACAAACATTCAGACGAGGAAGTCATCGAAGAAACACATGAAAAACTTCTACCAGCAATAATAGAAAAAAACACTATTACAGATACAGGAAAGCAGGAAGACAAGAGAAACAGAAACGAGGAAAGCAAAAACTAACAAAACGACACAAGACAGATAGGAAGGCAGGAAATGAACACCATGAACACACCACGACCGAACGGCAACGAAGAGGAAACCAGACCACCAGCTAGTGGTCCTTTTCAGGACCAGTCCTTTTCAGGACTAACAGACGACTAGCACCGAAGAACCTAACACACACTATACCCCAATTATAACCAACTTTCAGTTTGAACAGGGTATTACAGCAACATAGTAGACGAAAACAACAACAACAACAACAACCATTGATGATTGGTACATGCTTCCTGTAAGGTTAGCCGCTACAAGAACCTTTGATGATTGGAACATGATTCCTGTAAGGTGACCCGCTACAAGAACCTTCGATGATTAGTACATGCTTCCTGTAAGGTTAGCCACTACAAGAACCTTTGATGAGTGGTACATGCTTCCTGTAAGGTTAGCCGCTACAACAACCTTTCATGATTGGTACATGCTTCCTGTAAGGTTAGCCGCTACAAGAACCTTTGATGATTGGTACATGATTCCTGTAAGGTTAGCTGCTACAAGAACCTTTGATGATTGGTACATACTTCCTGTAAGGTTAGCTGCTACAAGAACCTTTGATGATTGGTACATGCTTCATGTAAGGTTAGCTGCTACAAGAACCTTTGATAATTGGTACATGCTTCCTGTAAGGTTAGCTGCTACAAGAACCTTTGATGATTGGTACATGCTTCCTGTAAGGTTAGCCGCCACAAGAACATTTGATGATTGGTACATGCTTCATGTAAGGTTAGCTGCTACAAGACTTTTTGATGATTGGTACATGCTTCCTGTAAGGTTAGCTGCTACAAGAACCTTTGATGATTGGTACATGCTTCCTGTAAGGTTAGCTGCTACAAGAACCTTTGATGATTGGTACATGCTTCCTGTAAGGTTAGCCGCTACAAGAACCTTTGATGATTGGTACATGCTTCCTGTAAGGTTAGCTGCTACAAGAACCTTTGATGATTGGTCCATGCTTCCTGTAAGGTTAGCCGCTACAAGAACCGTTGATGATTGGTACATGCTTTCTGTAATGTTAGCCACTACAAGAACCTTTGATGATTGGTACATGCTTCCTGTAAGGTTAGCTGCTACAAGAACCTTTGATGATTGGTACATGCTTCCTATAAGGTTAGCTGCTACAAGAACCTTTGATGATTGGTACATGCTTCCTATAAGGTTAGCCGCTACAAGAACCTTTGATGATTGGTACATGATTCCTGTAAGGTTAGCCGCTACAAGAACCTTTGATGACTGGTACATGATTCCTGTAAGGTTAGCCGCTACAAGAACCTTTGATGATTGGTACATGTTTCCTGTAAAGTTAGCCGCCACAAGAACCTTTGATGATTGGTACATGCTTCCTGTAAGGTTAGCCGCTACAAGAACCTTTGATGATTGGTACATGCTTCTTGTAAGGAGATAATTTACAAGAAATTTTGATGATTTGTACATGCTTTCTGAAAGGAGACCAGTTACTAGTACCTTTGATAATTGGTACATGCTTCCTGTATGGAGACCAGTTACTAGTACCTTTGATAATTGGTACATGCTTCCTGTATGGAGACCAGTTACAAGAACCTTTAATTATTGGTACATGCTTCCTGTATGGAGACCAGTTACAAGAACCTTTAATTATTGGTACGTGCTTCCTGTATGGAGACCAGTTACGAGATTTATTGATGATTCATTCGACTTCCGACTTCTGAAGCGGACAGACGCATTTTCGCTAAACTCCAAATACACAAGGCTGATACGCCCTTTTAAGGACGAGACACAGTGGAGAAATCCATCCAACTACTCACGTTTTCAGATAAGTTGTCGGGACCCAATGATGTAGCAATAGAGAATGCAGTCAGCGACCCATAGCTTGACTGCTTCCATCAGGATCAGCGAACCAGAGCTGGTCAAGACCCTACTCCACCTTCACGTGGTGGTCCTAGAAACAGATTGCATCACTGCAGTCTGGCTGAGCAAGTAGGGATCGCAGTGGGAAGGCAAACCCGGTCCTAAAAAATGATGTGCAGAAGTCGGATGTGCCGACCGAAAGGTGCAGATATCACAGCTTAGGCGTAAACAGACACAACGCAACCACCGTCCTTTTTAGGGCGAACGAGGAAGAAGAAGAAGAAGAAAAGTTGTGGCATTGTTTATCTATCTTTAGTATTAGATTATTGCTGTTAATGTTAGGTGACTAGGTCACTGATAGATCAATAGATCCAAGCGCCACGTGGCACTTGCTTGTGTCAGATCTGGCAGCCATCTTGATAGACATAATTTAAGTGGTGATTTCCTTTGTAGTTTGTTGTTAGTATTAGATTATTGCTGTTAATGTTAGGTGACTAGGTCACTGATAGATAAATAGATCCAAGCGCCACGTGGCACTTGCTTGTGTCAGATCTGGCAGCCATCTTGATAGACATAATTTAAGTGGTGATTTCCTTTGTAGTTTGTTGTTAGTATTAGATTATTGCTGTTAATGTTAGGTAACTAGGTAACTGATAGATAAATAGATCCAAGCGCCACGTGGCACTTGCTTGTGTCAGATCTGGCAGCCATCTTGATAGACATAATTTAAGTAGTGATTTCCTACGTAGATTGTTGTTAGTATTAGATTATTGCTGTTAATGTTAGGTGACTAGGTAACTGATAGATAAATAGATCCAAGCGTCACGTGGCACTTGCTTGTGTCAGATCTGGCAGCCATCTTGATAGACATAATTTAAGTGGTGATTTCCTTTGTAGTTTGTTGTTAGTATTAGATTATTGCTGTTAATGTTAGGTGACTAGGTAACTGATAGATAAATAGATCCAAGCGTCACGTGACACTTGCTTGTGTCAGATCTGGCAGCCATCTTGATAGACGTAATTTAAGTGGTGATTTCCTTTGTAGTTTGTTGTTAGTATTAGATTATTGCTGTTAATGTTAGGTGACTAGGTAACTGATAGATAAATAGATCCAAGCGTCACGTGGCACTTGCTTGTGTCAGATCTGGCAGCCATCTTGATAGACATAATTTAAGTGGTGATTTCCTTTGTGGTTTGTTGTTAGTATTAGATTATTGCTGTTAATGTTAGGTGACTAGGTAACTGATAGATAAATAGATCCAAGCGTCACGTGGCACTTGCTTGTGTCAGATCTGGCAGCCATCTTGATAGACATAATTTAAGTGGTGATTTCCTTTGTAGTTTGTAGTTAGTATTAGATTATTGCTGTTAATGTTAGGTGACTAGGTAACTGATAGATAAATAGATCCAAGCGTCACGTGACACTTGCTTGTGTCAGATCTGGCAGCCATCTTGATAGACATAATTTAAGTGGTGATTTCCTTTGTAGTTTGTTGTTAGTATTAGATTATTGCTGTTAATGTTAGGTGACTAGGTAACTGATAGATAAATAGATCCAAGCGTCACGTGACACTTGCTTGTGTCAGATCTGGCAGCCATCTTGATAGACATAATTTAAGTGGTGATTTCCTTTGTAGTTTGTTGTTAGTATTAGATTATTGCTGTTAATGTTAGGTGACTAGGTAACTGATAGATAAATAGATCCAAGCGTCACGTGGCACTTGCTTGTGTCAGATCTGGCAGCCATCTTGATAGACATAATTTAAGTGGTGATTTCCTTTGTAGTTTGTTGTTAGTATTAGATTATTGCTGTTAATGTTAGGTGACTAGGTAACTGATAGATAAATAGATCCAAGCGTCACGTGGCACTTGCTTGTGTCAGATCTGGCAGTCATCTTGATAGACATAATTTAAGTGGTGATTTCCTTTGTAGTTTGTTGTTAGTATTAGATTATTGCTGTTAATGTTAGGTGACTAGGTAACTGATAGATAAATAGATTCAAGCGTCACGTGACACTTGCTTGTGTCAGATCTGGCAGCCATCTTGATAGACATAATTTAAGTGGTGATTTCCTTTGTAGTTTGTTGTTAGTATTAGATTATTGCTGTTAATGTTAGGTGACTAGGTAACTGATAGATAAATAGATTCAAGCGTCACGTGACACTTGCTTGTGTCAGATCTAGCAGCCATCTTGATAGACATAATTTAAGTGGTGATTTCCTTTGTAGTTTGTTGTTGTTAGTATTAGATTATTGCTGTTAATGTTAGGTGACTAGGTAACTGATAGATAAATAGATTCAAGCGTCACGTGACACTTGCTTGTGTCAGATCTGGCAGCCATCTTGATAGACATAATTTAAGTGGTGATTTCCTTTGTAGTTTGTTGTTAGTATTAGATTATTGCTGTTAATGTTAGGTGACTAGGTAACTGATAGATAAATAGATTCAAGCGTCACGTGACACTTGCTTGTGTCAGATCTGGCAGCCATCTTGATAGACATAATTTAAGTGGTGATTTCCTTTGTAGTTTGTTGTTAGTATTAGATTATTGCTGTTAATGTTAGGTGACTAGGTAACTGATAGATAAATAGATTCAAGCGTCACGTGACACTTGCTTGTGTCAGATCTGGCAGCCATCTTGATAGACATAATTTAAGTGGTGATTTCCTTTGTAGTTTGTTGTTAGTATTAGATTATTGCTGTTAATGTTAGGTGACTAGGTAACTGATAGATAAATAGATCCAAGCGTCACGTGACACTTGCTTGTGTCAGATCTGGCAGCCATCTTGATAGACATAATTTAAGTGGTGATTTCCTTTGTAGTTTGTTGTTAGTATTAGATTATTGCTGTTAATGTTAGGTGACTAGGTAACTGATAGATAAATAGATCCAAGCGTCACGTGACACTTGCTTGTGTCAGATCTGGCAGCCATCTTGATAGACATAATTTAAGTGGTGATTTCCTTTGTAGTTTGTTGTTAGTATTAGATTATTGCTGTTAATGTTAGGTGACTAGGTAAGGTAACTGATAGATAAATAGATCCAAGCGTCACGTGACACTTGCTTGTGTCAGATCTGGCAGCCATCTTGATAGACATAATTTAAGTGGTGATTTCCTTTGTAGTTTGTTGTTAGTATTAGATTATTGCTGTTAATGTTAGGTGACTAGGTAACTGATAGATAAATAGATCCAAGCGTCACGTGACACTTGCTTGTGTCAGATCTGGCAGCCATCTTGATAGACATAATTTAAGTGGTGATTTCCTTTGTAGTTTGTTGTTAGTATTAGATTATTGCTGTTAATGTTAGGTGACTAGGTAACTGATAGATAAATAGATCCAAGCGTCACGTGACACTTGCTTGTGTCAGATCTGGCAGCCATCTTGATAGACATAATTTAAGTGGTGATTTCCTTTGTAGTTTGTTGTTAGTATTAGATTATTGCTGTTAATGTTAGGTGACTAGGTAACTGATAGATAAATAGATCCAAGCGTCACGTGACACTTGCTTGTGTCAGATCTGGCAGCCATCTTGATAGACATAATTTATTGTGATTTCCTTTGTAGTTTGTTGTTAGTATTAGATTATTGCTGTTAATGTTAGGTGACTAGGTAACTGATAGATAAATAGATCCGATCTGGCAGCCATCTGGCAGCCATCTTGATAGACATAATTTAAGTGGTGATTTCCTTTGTAGTTTGTTGTTAGTATTAGATTATTGCTGTTAATGTTAGGTGACTAGGTAACTGATAGATAAATAGATCTGGCAGCCATCTTGATAGACATAATTTAAGTGGTGATTTCCTTTGTAGTTTGTTGTTAGTATTAGATTATTGCTGTTAATGTTAGGTGACTAGGTAACTGATAGATAAATAGATCCAAGCGTCACGTGGCACTTGCTTGTGTCAGATCTGGCAGCCATCTTGATAGACATAATTTAAGTGGTGATTTCCTTTGTAGTTTGTTGTTAGTATTAGATTATTGCTGTTAATGTTAGGTGACTAGGTAACTGATAGATAAATAGATCCAAGCGTCACGTGGCACTTGCTTGTGCCAGATCTGACACAAGCAAGTGCCACGTGGCGCTTGCTTGTGTCAGATCTGGCAGCCATCTTGATAGACATAATTTAAGTGGTGATTTCCTTTGTAGTTTGTTGTTAGTATTAGATTATTGCTGTTAATGTTAGGTGACTAGGTAACTGATAGATAAATAGATCCAAGCGTCACGTGGCACTTGCTTGTGTCAGATCTGGCAGCCATCTTGATAGACATAATTTAAGTGGTGATTTCCTTTGTAGTTTGTTGTTAGTATTAGATTATTGCTGTTAATGTTAGGTGACTAGGTAACTGATAGATAAATAGATCCAAGCGTCACGTGGCACTTGCTTGTGTCAGATCTGGCAGCCATCTTGATAGACATAATTTAAGTGGTGATTTCCTTTGTAGTTTGTTGTTAGTATTAGATTATTGCTGTTAATGTTAGGTGACTAGGTAACTGATAGATAAATAGATCCAAGCGTCACGTGGCACTTGCTTGTGTCAGATCTGGCAGCCATCTTGATAGACATAATTTAAGTGGTGATTTCCTTTGTAGTTTGTTGTTAGTATTAGATTATTGCTGTTAATGTTAGGTGACTAGGTAACTGATAGATAAATAGATCCAAGCGTCACGTGACACCTGCCTGTGTCAGATCTGGCAGCCATCGTGATAGACATAAGTTAAGAGGTGGTTTCCCGTGTAGTATTAGATTATTGCTGTTAATGTTAGGTGACTAGGTAACTGATAGATAAATAGATCCAAGCGTCACGTGACACTTGCTTGTGTCAGATCTGGCAGCCATCTTGATAGACATAATTTAAGTGGTGATTTCCTTTGTAGTTTGTTGTTAGTATTAGATTATTGCTGTTAATGTTAGGTGACTAGGTAACTGATAGATAAATAGATCCAAGCGTCACGTGGCACTTGCTTGTGTCAGATCTGGCAGCCATCTTGATAGACATAATTTAAGTGGTGATTTGCTTTGTAGTTTGTTGTTAGTATTAGATTATTGCTGTTAATGTTAGGTGACTAGGTAACTGATAGATAAATAGATCCAAGCGTCACGTGGCACTTGCTTGTGTCAGATCTGGCAGCCATCTTGATAGACATAATTTAAGTGGTGATTTCCTTTGTAGTTTGTTGTTAGTATTAGATTATTGCTGTTAATGTTGGTATAGATAAATAATGACACTTGCTTGTGTCAGATCTGGCAGCCATGTTGTTTGTATTAGATTATTGCTGTTAATGTTAGGTGACTAGGTAACTGATAGATAAATAGATCCAAGCGTCACGTGACACTTGCTTGTGTCAGATCTGGCAGCCATCTTGATAGACATAATTTAAGTGGTGATTTCCTTTGTAGTTTGTTGTTAGTATTAGATTATTGCTGTTAATGTTAGGTGACTAGGTAACTGATAGATAAATAGATCCAAGCGTCACGTGACACTTGCTTGTGTCAGATCTGGGCGCCATCTTGATAGACATAGGTAACTGATTTAAAAGATCCAAGGTGTGGCACTTGCTTGTGTTTCCTCTTGTAGACATAATTTAAGTGGTGATTTCCTTTGTTTGTTGTTAGTATTAGATTATTGCTGTTAATGTTAGGTGACTAGGTAACTGATAGATAAATAGATCCAAGCGTCACGTGGCACTTGCTTGTGTCAGATCTGGCAGCCATCTTGATAGACATAATTTAAGTGGTGATTTCCTTTGTAGTTTGTTGTTAGTATTAGATTATTGCTGTTAATGTTAGGTGACTAGGTAACTGATAGATAAATAGATCCAAGCGTCACGTGGCACTTGCTTGTGTCAGATCTGGCAGCCATCTTGATAGACATAATTTAAGTGGTGATTTCCTTTGTAGTTTGTTGTTAGTATTAGATTATTGCTGTTAATGTTAGGTGACTAGGTAACTGATAGATAAATAGATCCAAGCGTCACGTGACACTTGCTTGTGTCAGATCTGGCAGCCATCTTGATAGACATAATTTAAGTGGTGATTTCCTTTGTAGTTTGTTGTTAGTATTAGATTATTGCTGTTAATGTTAGGTGACTAGGTAACTGATAGATAAATAGATCCAAGCGTCACGTGACACTTGCTTGTGTCAGATCTGGCAGCCATCTTGATAGACATAATTTAAGTGGTGATTTCCTTTGTAGTTTGTTGTTAGTATTAGATTATTGCTGTTAATGTTAGGTGACTAGGTAACTGATAGATAAATAGATCCAAGCGTCACGTGGCACTTGCTTGTGTCAGATCTGGCAGCCATCTTGATAGACATAATTTAAGTGGTGATTTCCTTTGTAGTTTGTTGTTAGTATTAGATTATTGCTGTTAATGTTAGGTGACTAGGTAACTGATAGATAAATAGATCCAAGCGTCACGTGGCACTTGCTTGTGTCAGATCTGGCAGCCATCTTGATAGACATAATTTAAGTGGTGATTTCCTTTGTAGTTTGTTGTTAGTATTAGATTATTGCTGTTAATGTTAGGTGACTAGGTAACTGATAGATAAATAGATCCAAGCGTCACGTGGCACTTGCTTGTGTCAGATCTGGCAGCCATCTTGATAGACATAATTTAAGTGGTGATTTCCTTTGTAGTTTGTTGTTAGTATTAGATTATTGCTGTTAAGTTTAGGTGACTAGGTAACTGATAGATAAATAGATCCAAGCGTCACGTGGCACTTGCTTGTGTCAGATCTGGCAGCCATCTTGATAGACATAATTTAAGTGGTGATTTCCTTTGTAGTTTGTTGTTAGTATTAGATTATTGCTGTTAATGTTAGGTGACTAGGTAACTGATAGATAAATAGATCCAAGCGCCACGTGGCACTTGCTTGTGTCAGATCTGGCAGCCATCTTGATAGACATAATTTAAGTGGTGATTTCCTTTGTAGAAGTGGTGATTTCCTTTGTAGTTTGTTGTTAGTATTAGATTATTGCTGTTAATGTTAGGTGACTAGGTAACTGATAGATAAATAGATCCAAGCGCCACGTGGCACTTGCTTGTGTCAGATCTGGCAGCCATCTTGATAGACATAATTTAAGTGGTGATTTCCTTTGTAGTTTGTTGTTAGTATTAGATTATTGCTGTTAATGTTAGGTGACTAGGTAACTGATAGATAAATAGATCCAAGCGTCACGTGGCACTTGCTTGTGTCAGATCTGGCAGCCATCTTGATAGACATAATTTAAGTGGTGATTTCCTTTGTAGTTTGTTGTTAGTATTAGATTATTGCTGTTAATGTTAGGTGACTAGGTAACTGATAGATAAATAGATCCAAGCGCCACGTGACACTTGCTTGTGTCAGATCTGGCAGCCATCTTGATAGACATAATTTAAGTGGTGATTTCCTTTGTAGTTTGTTGTTAGTATTAGATTATTGCTGTTAATGTTAGGTGACTAGGTAACTGATAGATAAATAGATCCAAGCGCCACGTGACATTTGCTTGTGTCAGATCTGGCGGCCATCTTGATAGACATAATTTAAGTGGTGATTTCCTTTGTAGTTTGTTGTTAGTATTAGATTATTGCTGTTAATGTTAGGTGACTAGGTAACTGATAGATAAATAGATCCAAGCGTCACGTGGCACTTGCTTGTGTCAGATCTGGCAGCCATCTTGATAGACATAATTTAAGTGGTGATTTCCTTTGTAGTTTGTTGTTAGTATTAGATTATTGCTGTTAATGTTAGGTGACTAGGTAACTGATAGATAAATAGATCCATTGCTTGTGTCAGATCTGGCAGCCATCTTGATAGACATAATTTAAGTGGTGATTTCCTTTGTAGTTTGTTGTTAGTATTAGATTATTGCTGTTAATGTTAGGTGACTAGGTAACTGATAGATAAATAGATCCAAGCGTCACGCTGCACTTGCGCGTGTCCGATCTGGCAGCCATCTTGATAGACATAATTTAAGTGGTGATTTCCTTTGTATTAGTTTGTTTGTTAGTATTAGATTATTGCTGTTAATGTTAGGTGACTTTGTAGTTTGTTGTTAGGTAACTGCTGTTAATGTTAGGTGACTAGGTAACTGATAGATAAATAGATCCAAGCGTCACGTGGCACTTGCTTGTGTCAGATCTGGCAGCCATCTTGATAGACATAATTTAAGTGGTGATTTCCTTTGTAGTTTGTTGTTAGTATTAGATTATTGCTGTTAATGTTAGGTGACTAGGTAACTGATAGATAAATAGATCCAAGCGTCACGTGGCACTTGCTTGTGTCAGATCTGGCAGCCATCTTGATAGACATAATTTAAGTGGTGATTTCCTTTGTAGTTTTGTTGTTAGTATTAGATTATTGCTGTTAATGTTAGCTGTTCCAAGCGTCAATGTTAATCTGGCAGTGACTAGGTAACTGATAGATAAATAGATCCAAGCGTCACGTGGCACTTGCTTGTGTCAGATCTGGCAGCCATCTTGATAGACATAATTTAAGTGGTGATTTCCTTTGTAGTTTGTTGTTAGTATTAGATTATTGCTGTTAATGTTAGGTGACTAGGTAACTGATAGATAAATAGATCCAAGCGTCACGTGGCACTTGCTTGTGTCAGATCTGGCAGCCATCTTGATAGACATAATTTAAGTGGTGATTTCCTTTGTAGTTTGTTGTTAGTATTAGATTATTGCTGTTAATGTTAGGTGACTAGGTAACTGATAGATAAATAGATCCAAGCGTCACGTGGCACTTGCTTGTGTCAGATCTGGCAGCCATCTTGATAGACATAATTTAAGTGGTGATTTCCTTTGTAGTTTGTTGTTAGTATTAGATTATTGCTGTTAATGTTAGGTGACTAGGTAACTGATAGATAAATAGATCCAAGCGCCACGTGGCACTTGCTTGTGTCAGATCTGGCAGCCATCTTGATAGACATAATTTAAGTGGTGATTTCCTTTGTAGTTTGTTGTTAGTATTAGATTATTGCTGTTAATGTTAGGTGACTAGGTAACTGATAGATAAATAGATCCAAGCGTCACGTGGCACTTGCTTGTGTCAGATCTGGCAGCCATCTTGATAGACATAATTTAAGTGGTGATTTCCTTTGTAGTTTGTTGTTAGTATTAGATTATTGCTGTTAATGTTAGGTGACTAGGTAACTGATAGATAAATAGATTCAAGCGTCACGTGGCACTTGCTTGTGTGAGATCTGGCAGCCATCTTGATAGACATAATTTAAGTGGTGATTTCCTTTGTAGTTTGTTGTTAGTATTAGATTATTGCTGTTAATGTTAGGTGACTAGGTAACTGATAGATAAATAGATCCAAGCGCCACGTGGCACTTGCTTGTGTCAGATCTGGCAGCCATCTTGATAGACATAATTTAAGTGGTGATTTCCTTTGTAGTTTGTTGTTAGTATTAGATTATTGCTGTTAATGTTAGGTGACTAGGTAACTGATAGATAAATAGATCCAAGCGTCACGTGGCACTTGCTTGTGTCAGATCTGGCAGCCATCTTGATAGACATAATTTAAGTGGTGATTTCCTTTGTAGTTTGTTGTTAGTATTAGATTATTGCTGTTAATGTTAGGTGACTAGGTAACTGATAGATAAATAGATCCAAGCGCCACGTGGCACTTGCTTGTGTCAGATCTGGCAGCCATCTTGATAGACATAATTTAAGTGGTGATTTCCTTTGTAGTTTGTTGTTAGTATTAGATTATTGCTGTTAATGTTAGGTGACTAGGTAACTGATAGATAAATAGATCCAAGCGTCACGTGGCACTTGCTTGTGTCAGATCTGGCAGCCATCTTGATAGACATAATTTAAGTGGTGATTTCCTTTGTAGTTTGTTGTTAGTATTAGATTATTGCTGTTAATGTTAGGTGACTAGGTAAGTTTGTTGTTAGTATTAGATTATTGCTGTTAATGTTGATAGATAAATAATTCAAGCGCCACGTGGCACTTGCTTGTGTCAGAAGCCATCACGTGTGACACTTGATTGCGTCACGTGGACTTCTGCAGCCAGCCATCTTGATAGACATAATTTAAGTGGTGATTTCCTTTGTAGTTTGTTGTTAGTATTAGATTATTGCTGTTAATGTTAGGTGACTAGGTAACTGATAGATAAATAGATCCAAGCGCCACGTGGCACTTGCTTGTGTCAGATCTGGCAGCCATCTTGATAGACATAATTTAAGTGGTGATTTCCTTTGTAGTTTGTTGTTAGTATTAGATTATTGCTGTTAATGTTAGGTGACTAGGTAACTGATAGATCAATAGATTCAAGCGCCACGTGGCACTTGCTTGTGTCAGATCTGGCAGCCATCTTGATAGACATAATTTAAGTGGTGATTTCCTTTGTAGTTTGTTGTTAGTATTAGATTATTGCTGTTAATGTTAGGTGACTAGGTAACTGATAGATAAATAGATCCAAGCGCCACGTGGCACTTGCTTGTGTCAGATCTGGCAGCCATCTTGATAGACATAATTTAAGTGGTGATTTCCTTTGTAGTTTGTTGTTAGTATTAGATTATTGCTGTTAATGTTAGGTGACTAGGTAACTGATAGATAAATAGATCCAAGCGTCACGTGGCACTTGCTTGTGTCAGATCTGGCAGCCATCTTGATAGACATAATTTAAGTGGTGATTTCCTTTGTAGTTTGTTGTTAGTATTAGATTATTGCTGTTAATGTTAGGTGACTAGGTAACTGATAGATAAATAGATCCAAGCGTCACGTGGCACTTGCTTGTGTCAGATCTGGCAGCCATCTTGATAGACATAATTTAAGTGGTGATTTCCTTTGTAGTTTGTTGTTAGTATTAGATTATTGCTGTTAATGTTAGGTGACTAGGTAACTGATAGATAAATAGATCCAAGCGCCACGTGACACTTGCTTGTGTCAGATCTGGCAGCCATCTTGATAGACATAATTTAAGTGGTGATTTCCTTTGTAGTTTGTTGTTAGTATTAGATTATTGCTGTTAATGTTAGGTGACTAGGTAACTGATAGATAAATAGATCCAAGCGCCACGTGGCACTTGCTTGTGTCAGATCTGGCAGCCATCTTGATAGACATAATTTAAGTGGTGATTTCCTTTGTAGTTTGTTGTTAGTATTAGATTATTGCTGTTAATGTTAGGTGACTAGGTAACTGATAGATAAATAGATCCAAGCGTCACGTGACACTTGCTTGTGTCAGATCTGGCAGCCATCTTGATAGACATAATTTAAGTGGTGATTTCCTTTGTAGTTTGTTGTTAGTATTAGATTATTGCTGTTAATGTTAGGTGACTAGGTAACTGATAGATAAATAGATCCAAGCGTCACGTGGCACTTGCTTGTGTCAGATCTGGCAGCCATCTTGATAGACATAATTTAAGTGGTGATTTCCTTTGTAGTTTGTTGTTAGTATTAGATTATTGCTGTTAATGTTAGGTGACTAGGTAACTGATAGATAAATAGATCCAAGCGTCACGTGACACTTGCTTGTGTCAGATCTGGCAGCCATCTTGATAGACATAATTTAAGTGGTGATTTCCTTTGTAGTTTGTTGTTAGTATTAGATTATTGCTGTTAATGTTAGGTGACTAGGTAACTGATAGATAAATAGATTCAAGCGTCACGTGGCACTTGCTTGTGTCAGATCTGGCAGCCATCTTGATAGACATAATTTAAGTGGTGATTTCCTTTGTAGTTTGTTGTTAGTATTAGATTATTGCTGTTAATGTTAGGTGACTAGGTAACTGATAGATAAATAGATCCAAGCGTCACGTGACACTTGCTTGTGTCAGATCTGGCAGCCATCTTGATAGACATAATTTAAGTGGTGATTTCCTTTGTAGTTTGTTGTTAGTATTAGATTATTGCTGTTAATGTTAGGTGACTAGGTAACTGATAGATCAATAGATTCAAGCGCCACGTGACACTTGCTTGTGTCAGATCTGGCAGCCATCTTGATAGACATAATTTAAGTGGTGATTTCCTTTGTAGTTTGTTGTTAGTATTAGATTATTGCTGTTAATGTTAGGTGACTAGGTAACTGATAGATAAATAGATCCAAGCGTCACGTGACACTTGCTTGTGTCAGATCTGGCAGCCATCTTGATAGACATAATTTAAGTGGTGATTTCCTTTGTAGTTTGTTGTTAGTATTAGATTATTGCTGTTAATGTTAGGTGACTAGGTAACTGATAGATAAATAGATCCAAGCGTCACGTGGCACTTGCTTGTGTCAGATCTGGCAGCCATCTTGATAGACATAATTTAAGTGGTGATTTCCTTTGTAGTTTGTTGTTAGTATTAGATTATTGCTGTTAATGTTAGGTGACTAGGTAACTGATAGATAAATAGATCCAAGCGTCACGTGGCACTTGCTTGTGTCAGATCTGGCAGCCATCTTGATAGACATAATTTAAGTGGTGATTTCCTTTGTAGTTTGTTGTTAGTATTAGATTATTGCTGTTAATGTTAGGTGACTAGGTAACTGATAGATAAATAGATCCAAGCGCCACGTGGCACTTGCTTGTGTCAGATCTGGCAGCCATCTTGATAGACATAATTTAAGTGGTGATTTCCTTTGTAGTTTGTTGTTAGTATTAGATTATTGCTGTTAATGTTAGGTGACTAGGTAACTGATAGATAAATAGATCCAAGCGTCACGTGGCACTTGCTTGTGTCAGATCTGGCAGCCATCTTGATAGACATAATTTAAGTGGTGATTTCCTTTGTAGTTTGTTGTTAGTATTAGATTATTGCTGTTAATGTTAGGTGACTAGGTAACTGATAGATAAATAGATCCAAGCGTCACGTGGCACTTGCTTGTGTCAGATCTGGCAGCCATCTTGATAGACATAATTTAAGTGGTGATTTCCTTTGTAGTTTGTTGTTAGTATTAGATTATTGCTGTTAATGTTAGGTGACTAGGTAACTGATAGATAAATAGATCCAAGCGTCACGTGGCACTTGCTTGTGTCAGATCTGGCAGCCATCTTGATAGACATAATTTAAGTGGTGATTTCCTTTGTAGTTTGTTGTTAGTATTAGATTATTGCTGTTAATGTTAGGTGACTAGGTAACTGATAGATAAATAGATCCAAGCGTCACGTGGCACTTGCTTGTGTCAGATCTGGCAGCCATCTTGATAGACATAATTTAAGTGGTGATTTCCTTTGTAGTTTGTTGTTAGTATTAGATTATTGCTGTTAATGTTAGGTGACTAGGTAACTGATAGATAAATAGATCCAAGCGTCACGTGACACTTGCTTGTGTCAGATCTGGCAGCCATCTTGATAGACATAATTTAAGTGGTGATTTCCTTTGTAGTTTGTTGTTAGTATTAGATTATTGCTGTTAATGTTAGGTGACTAGGTAACTGATAGATAAATAGATCCAAGCGTCACGTGGCACTTGCTTGTGTCAGATCTGGCAGCCATCTTGATAGACATAATTTAAGTGGTGATTTCCTTTGTAGTTTGTTGTTAGTATTAGATTATTGCTGTTAATGTTAGGTGACTAGGTAACTGATAGATAAATAGATCCAAGCGTCACGTGGCACTTGCTTGTGTCAGATCTGGCAGCCATCTTGATAGACATAATTTAAGTGGTGATTTCCTTTGTAGTTTGTTGTTAGTATTAGATTATTGCTGTTAATGTTAGGTGACTAGGTAACTGATAGATAAATAGATCCAAGCGTCACGTGACACTTGCTTGTGTCAGATCTGGCAGCCATCTTGATAGACATAATTTAAGTGGTGATTTCCTTTGTAGTTTGTTGTTAGTATTAGATTATTGCTGTTAATGTTAGGTGACTAGGTAACTGATAGATAAATAGATCCAAGCGTCACGTGGCACTTGCTTGTGTCAGATCTGGCAGCCATCTTGATAGACATAATTTAATGTAAGTGGTGATTTCCTTTGTAGTTTGTTGTTAGTATTAGATTATTGCTGTTAATGTTAGGTGACTAGGTAACTGATAGATAAATAGATCCAAGCGTCACGTGACACTTGCTTGTGTCAGATCTGGCAGCCATCTTGATAGACATAATTTAAGTGGTGATTTCCTTTGTAGTTTGTTGTTAGTATTAGATTATTGCTGTTAATGTTAGGTGACTAGGTAACTGATAGATAAATAGATCCAAGCGTCACGTGGCACTTGCTTGTGTCAGATCTGGCAGCCATCTTGATAGACATAATTTAAGTGGTGATTTCCTTTGTAGTTTGTTGTTAGTATTAGATTATTGCTGTTAATGTTAGGTGACTAGGTAACTGATAGATAAATAGATCCAAGCGTCACGTGGGACTTGCTTGTGTCAGATCTGGCAGCCATCTTGATAGACATAATTTAAGTGGTGATTTCCTTTGTAGTTTGTTGTTAGTATTAGATTATTGCTGTTAATGTTAGGTGACTAGGTAACTGATAGATAAATAGATCCAAGCGTCACGTGGCACTTGCTTGTGTCAGATCTGGCAGCCATCTTGATAGACATAATTTAAGTGGTGATTTCTTTGTAGTTTTTGTAGTTTGTTGTTAGTATTAGATTATTGCTGTAACTGTTAGGTTACTAGGTAAGTGATAGATAAAATGATACAAGCGTTACATGCGGTGTGCTTGTGTCAGATCTGGCAGCCATCTTGATAGACATAATTTAAGTGGTGATTTCCTTTGTAGTTTGTTGTTAGTATTAGATTATTGCTGTTAATGTTAGGTGACTAGGTAACTGATAGATAAATAGATCCAAGCGTCACGTGGCACTTGCTTGTGTCAGATCTGGCAGCCATCTTGATAGACATAATTTAAGTGGTGATTTCCTTTGTAGTTTGTTGTTAGTATTAGATTATTGCTGTTAATGTTAGGTGACTAGGTAACTGATAGATAAATAGATCCAAGCGTCACGTGGCACTTGCTTTGTGTGTGGCAGCCATCTTGATAGACATAATTTAAGTGGTGATTTCCTTTGTAGTTTGTTGTTAGTATTAAATTATGTCTATCAAGATGGCTGCCATCTTGATAGACATAATTTAAGTGGTGATTTCCTTTGTAGTTTGTTGTTAGTATTAGATTATTGCTGTTAATGTTAGGTGACTAGGTAACTGATAGATAAATAGATCCAAGCGTCACGTGGCACTTGCTTGTGTCAGATCTGGCAGCCATCTTGATAGACATAATTTAAGTGGTGATTTCCTTTGTAGTTTGTTGTTAGTATTAGATTATTGCTGTTAATGTTAGGTGACTAGGTAACTGATAGATAAATAGATCCAAGCGTCACGTGGCACTTGCTTGTGTCAGATCTGGCAGCCATCTTGATAGACATAATTTAAGTGGTGATTTCCTTTGTAGTTTGTTGTTAGTATTAGATTATTGCTGTTAATGTTAGGTGACTAGGTAACTGATAGATAAATAGATCCAAGCGTCACGTGACACTTGCTTGTGTCAGATCTGGCAGCCATCTTGATAGACATAATTTAAGTGGTGATTGTAGTTTGTTGTTAG
>JAMPIV010002182.1:0-7500 GCA_024509875.1 Oreohelix idahoensis
AAAATTTATACTTAGAGAAGTACTTTCTCTAACGTCATCAACCTTATGCTTATCATATGCGCATTGTTATTGGTGCGTTGTGAGCCTATTGTATGGTCTCCTGTATTTATGTCAAATAAAAAATGTACATTTTTTTTTTCCCGAGGGGTGTGGTAATCTGTTGCGTGCATATTTTGACGCACATATTACAAAAATCGATATGGCTATTTAATATGGAAAAGATATAGACATTCATTCATTTGTGTATGAAAATGCTGTCTATGGTAAAGCTAGATAATTCATGATTGATTCACACACTTATTGATTATAGGAGTAATCGTTTCTTGATATTGATTCGGCGCATGGATATGACACCCATGTCCGTACTTATTTGTTAGGGCCAGAAAATATATTAATTTGCTTATTATGTTTATGGCCTGAATTCATATGTATACATATTATTAGTACAAGTAGAATCAGTCCTATATTGTATATTTTGGATGGGTAGGCAGGACTATATTCTTGTTATGCCGCTCTAGCGGAAGTAGGAGTTGTCTTGACAAGTCGTGATGAGTTCCGAGGTACCGTTTACAATGGCGGTTACGCATTTTCCAGGGCTGGTATATTCTTCAGTAAAAATGATTTACGAAGTGGTTTTTCTTCTGTAGGAGATTGTGTCTCTACTAGAGCTTGTGTTAGAGACTCTCCTAATGTACGGTACCATGTATGATTCGGACTCCAGGTAATTCCAGACCCTATTTTTGATGATCTCATGTCGGTTAGACCTAGCTGGAATTTTGTGCTTCGCAACGCTAGGGTCTTGTTTGTATCGACAAAGATGACGGGCTTCCATACAACAATTATGTCTACGTGAAGTAACTGGATTACTGTAGAACTGTATGGAGGAAGTTTAGGAAATCATTCATATGTATTTCGAATTAACTTTGGCTTATATATATATATACCCTCCTGTGAGCGAGTGAGCGACAACTCAGGAAGGCGGCCATGTTACATTCCTGTCATCGTATTTTTGAATCACTGTCCAAAGAACGGGGCATGTATCTTACTATTCGGACAGTGGCAAGGAGATCTCAATTTTGATAGAAACCCCTTCCATGGTTTCATAATATGATATAAACTGTGAACATAAAGCAACTTTAGTTACTTACCGATCCGCCTTCACTGACGCGCTTAGTCAGATAGGGGATGCGGCCATTATGTATCATGACATTGGAAGCTATTGATGTACTACCCATTATTTATGAATGTGTCATGACTTGGGATCTACTATGTATGCCTGCAAATTGATGTGTCAACCTGTACCCATGATTTACTCGTTATGTCCCAGTGTGTGCGTCTAAATAAACTGTGTAAACAAAGATTCCAGCAGTCTGCATTGGTGCCTTGTAGACACACGTGAATGAGTGTTTAGATTGGTCAGAACACGAACAGTACACCATTCGCGTTAATCACACTCTACACTTCTACTCCATATATTCACCATCCTGCGTCGGTTGAATTGACCAAGTTTAGGGCCTGCTTCCCCTGGAGCCTTAGAGGGAAATTACTGCTTACAGTGCCTTTGCCTTCCCTAACTCAGGACTAGGGTGAGTTACCCATTTACAGCTGGGTAGACTGGAGCATGCCTGATCTCAGTAACACCATACACCACAATTTACACAGATGGTTTACAGATGACTTTTTACACAGCACTTTACATTAATATTCTATTTAAAAATGTGAGTGTGAGATACTACCATATGAAAAATATTTTACGACTGTAAGTACATAGGTCACTAGCAGACTTATGCAGGGCCTAGATGTTGATTCATGATATAACAAACTACCAGAGAGGTAGATCCAAAAGATTATATAGGTTGTCATCAAGGATCATATCACCCATCATATTTTATGGAAAACGATCAATGATAATGGCAGAGGTGTTGCAGCCATTAGGGGAGAGGAAAACGAAAACTGGTACAAGTTGTTCCATCAATCTAGATTAGATGAGCTGGGTTGGTCAGAGAGATCTGACCCTGTTCTTTTATTTTGAATGCATTTTAATTGTGAAGTTGGTGGATTAGATATTATGTTAAGACAAACCATAATCTTCATGTTGCAGGTTTTTTTTTACTGAGACTATGCTAGTGCCAGCTTCCTGAATATAATAAACCGTGTAAAAGTGGGGTTTGCTGTAGTGGTACAAGCTCTCTACCACTGGAACTGTAGTCTTGGTACAAGCTCTCTACCAAGATTGCCCCAGGAAGATTGAGACAGTGGCCGTTAGCCGGAAAGACAACTAACATCTAGCTTCACGTGCCAGATAAGTGCAGAAGTCCTGGCACTGAACGATTCATCAACTATCTAACATATAATAATATAACTATATAAACTAAAATCCATTTCCACCTAATAAAGTGAACGGAAATATTTGTGAATAAAGACAGGGGATGATGTACAAACCCCAAACCCCCAATCATGTTGTGTATATTTTACCTACATGTGACGTGTAAGGGAAAAAGAGTCTACAGTATAATCTGACAGCTTATTGCAACCTAATAGCTGTCCTCTGATTTGCTAGCTAAATAGGTATATATACCAACTGTCTATTTCTGCATCGTACCATTTTATCCCGCCTTCTTTTCTTCTAACACGAGCTAACGAAATGTTTACAAGCTGCGTGACCTGTCAGTCATAACAGGGAAGCAAATCAGGCTGTGTTTACATCGTCCCCTTACCGCGAGCATCTGTCAATCATAATAGTTCTCAGACAGGCAAGCACGTGGGAGAGACAAAAACACAGACTCATTTGAAGTTTCGTACTCACGGGAAGTTAGAAACCCCTGGGCTCTTTGATCTTGAGAATCGGGCAGTCTACAAGGGAACCCGTTAGCCAAACAGAAAGTCTTTTGATACCGGTCGAAAACTACCGACGAGAAACCTCATCGACCGACCGTAAGTCTTTTATCTTGATACGCTTAGCTTCTGAATTCTGGGTAACACCGGAAAGCAAAATTAACGCATTCAGAGATCAGAGAATCCTAATGATATATATACATACTGTTGTTTTCTTAACCCCATTGTATGTTGTCAGTCAGAATTCGGAAGTATCTAGCGTGCAGCCTTAAACTATTTCCTTGTGTGGATTTTTTGCTAGTTTTCGTGGAGATTTCATTTCTGAATTTTCTGGTAAAGGATAATAGTGCTAATGTGATAGCTAAGAAGTGATAGCTATTAACATTTACTCTTCACTTAGATTTTCTCGCTAGTAAAACGAGTGAAATAAAGTAACGCGTAACGATTTCCTACCAGATATTCTATTAAAATGTTAAATCACGCCACCCGTATAGACAGTAAACTGATAGTGAAGGATAGAATACAACGTTATATTTCATTTGTGCATATTTGTTATAGTGTCTATTATTTTAATCATATACGGCAAAGCCAACAGATGCCGACAATTAATAAATATTTAATGACAAGCGATCATTCTTTAGGTAACGCGTATGGAGAGATTAAATAATAATTAACATTGTACGCTGAACGCCGGCGCGAGCAGGGGCGGGCGAATTAACATGATTCAGTCCGACCGAACTTAGCGCCAACGGCGTCTGCTAACTGGTAGGCGTAAGGAAACACCGTGTGCCTTTTAAATTTAATCAGTACTGACGAGTGGAGAAGAGATCGTCTTGTCCCCGTCTGTGTGTAGTTATAGGATTAGCATATTTTTTATATAAATGTTTCTTGTATTCTTCGCAGACCTGATCACAAGGGCGTCTAGCGGTCTTTTTCTTTTTTGGATTTGTTATTTTCTCCTTTCTTGGCTTGTGCGTCACCAATTTCATTTGTGAACGGGCACTCGCCAGAGAGTATTGGAGGACAATATATTTTTAACACTGGACTTATATTTTTACCAGCCACAAGTGGTGAGCCTTATTTTATCCCGACTCCTGACAGTCGTAATTCAAGGGGAGTATACCTCTCTAAATACCTACGCAGTGCAGAATCGGCGCTTTTTAACACAGAGTTGGCCGATAGAAGAACCATCATCATCATATGAACATTATTATTAGCAACCAGATGTTTCCCAAAACTGGAAGTATTTTTTCCCGTTAAAGAGTGAACCTCAAGAACTCTCACAGTTTTAACTATTTGTAATAACACTTCTAGGAGAAGCACCATATTAGGCGTTCACCTCATTTAACTAATTTCTGGGGGTGGACTGGGGCCAATTTGATCTGCGACAACTGGAGTGACAGAATATTAAGTAAAAATAGATAATATATTCATGGATTAATTCTATTACCAAGGGATATTACAGACCTACCATACCAGGCAATTAGGTAAGAGTGTGAGAGTGGCCACTGTTTGAAAAAGTGTGCGAGTATTTTCTTGTTTGCGGGAAAACTATCCATATATCTGATTTGTCTAAAAGTTTGTTTATTTTACTGAGTCTCATAGAGTACCACTACTGTTCATTCTGTAATATAGAGCTAACCTTCAACCTTTGGGTTAATAATTATTTTTGGGTTTTTTCTCCATTTGGGGGAGGGTTCACTTTTTCTGCTTTATTTCATATGCATGTAAATGACTCTTTGATCTTTTCCTTTATATATTTTGATGTTGTTGAGTTTTAATGATAATAAACTACAAAGAAACTTACCTTTGTGTGTTGGTCAGACCCATACCCATTTATCCATAGTTTTTTTTCACGTTTGTTTGTCTTGTTGTCACATAGCTGTGTGTGTGTGTGTGTGTAGAGAAAGTTATCTATTCTTGATAGCGAGGAGAAAGCTGTCTTGCAACAAAGTACAGTCGTACGGATAGGCTGGAGGAGACAACCTAATCACTCCAGAGACATATCTTTCCCTCAATCTACCACCTGTGAAAAATCTATTTTCTATACCTTCTGGCGTATCTGTCGACATCCACTCTACTCAGACGGGGGAAAATAAAACAATTAACCTTCCGTGCGACACTACAAAAGAACAGAGTAATGATGACTCATAAGATTGTGGTGTAAGAACATAGTAACAGTCTTTATACTTTGTGAAATAATAATATTAACATTGTTCAAGTTCAGCACGGAGGAAAGACAGTTGTCATAAAGGATCAAGTTAACAGATGAAGATGAACTGTAAACGTAATGTAAATAATTGAAAGTGACACCTTTTATATTTTTGGAATCAAAGTGATTTCATTTCCAAATTATCTAACAAAACAAAGAAAGATCTTGTATATAAATACATTATAAATTGTACCAACAGTCTTAATTGAATTATTTAAGTTTGGTTCATAATTCTTGTTGGTTAGTTAATTACCCGTAGCAGAGTCATAATGTAAGGTTAATCTGGAGAGGGGCATCATATGAACCTAAGATAGTACATTACGATCTGATCTAGGAACCTATACATCTTGACTATACCTTTGATGTCGATACACCATTACTCTTTTCAGAGAATAGGGTATTTCTTTTAAGACCAGTCTCTTATTTGTCACTATCCTGGTATCATCTGATACATGTATTTGTCCAGGATATTATCATCATCATTATATCTTTCCTCCCGCTACAAAAACAAAACATAATTTCACAACTGAACCAAGAATAAAACAATTTCAGTAGTAATGCAATCATTAACACGTTTTTTTCAGTAATTTCTAGTTCCTCCCTTAAGTAGCTAGCTAATTAAAAAAAAACCACGTAAATAATAGTAATTACTGATGTGGATACCGAGGATTTCAAACTTTATGATCCGACGTCACATGCTCTCGCTTCCGCCTAGATGGGCCTAAACCAGGTTAGGACTACTCATGTGAATACATTCACTGTTCCCGGCTGACAACAACTCATTTGCTGCTTCATTTGCAGTAATGATAATTATTAATTATTTATTTATTATGAGTGGAGTATAAAGAAACTTGGTGCAGCATTACTTACTGCGTGACAAATTTTTATCCCGTGCCACCTTCGGCACGTGTGCCACAGGTTCGCCACCCCTGTTCTAGACACTTGAGTTCCGGCTACTTCGAAGTCAACAACAGTAAAATTACCATAAAATCAACGTGTAAATAAGCACTGTCCTTTTTCAATAAAAGGGGACGTGGGGGCAAGCGTTTCGTCTGCATAACGAACCCTCTGTGGATGGGAAGGAGCTATGATGCTGATTAGCTTCTGACCGGGTTGGTAGGAAAGTCCACAGACACCCCAGCTTTACAGTGCCAAAGGGCTTTGTCCCATGGCCGCTGGTTATGTCATCATCATCATCATCATCAATAAAAGGGGACAGATCACTCAATGAGTCACCCTTATTTACAATTCAAGGAAGGAAAATAGTTTTGTCCCCTAGGATTCTCACTGTCATTCACGCGTTTCTAAAGACAGAGGTGAAAAAATATATAATAAATATTTATAGCCGCATTGTTTACAAACACAAAATAAGGAAGTGCGATAAGTACACTTCTGCTATGGTTCCCCCCCCCCCCCCCCGCCCCCCCCCCCCCCCCCCCCCCCCCCCCCCCCCCCCCCCCCCCCCCCCCCCCCCCCCCCCCCCCCCCCCCCCCCCCCCCCCCCCCCCCCCCCCCCCCCCCCCCCCCCCCCCCCCCCCCCCCCCCCCCCCCCCCCCCCCCCCCCCCCCCCCCCCCCCCCCCCCCCCCCCCCCCCCCCCCCCCCCCCCCCCCCCCCCCCCCCCCCCCCCCCCCCCCCCCCCCCCCCCCCCCCCCCCCCCCCCCCCCCCCCCCCCCCCCCCCCCCCCCCCCCCCTCCCCCCCCCCCCCCCCCCCCTTTTTAAAAAAAAAAAAAATAGAAATCAAAACAAAATCACGTATACACTGAAGTAACCGCAATGAAGCGCTGTTTATCGTTACAGATCATCATCAACATTTCCCGTTTCGCTATTTCTGGAGCGTGGAACCATCTTTGTAGCTTGTCCCCTTGCAGGAATCCTGCACCAACGATTTACATGCTCGTGCTACATGATGACGCTGCCAGTCTCGCGCACAAACGTCATATTATTCGCCTCGTACGACATATCAGAAGAAGCAGTAATCCTATTTTTTTCCTTTTCTCTCCAGGGAACCCCCGGGGAACTACGTCAAATAATTTTAAACACACCTCTCCCTTACTTACTTACTTACTTACTTACTTAGTCGTTCCCCTTCTACCGTGAGGTGTAGAGGTTTGGAAGAGAGAGCGCCAGACTATTCTATCGGCTGTCTTCCTCCTGGCCTGGTTCCATTCTAGTCCTCGGTCCTTCAAAGATTGTCTAATGTTGTCCTCCCAGCGGAATCTGGGTCGTCCTCGGGGTCTGGATCCTTGGCTCTTTGTTTCCCATGCTTGTCGTGGTAGCAGATCTTCTCCCATTCTGCAGACATGGCCAAACCATCTTAGTTGGGACTGTTCTACTTGGGTCTGTAGGGGGTGGCATTTTAGGCCTTGACGTATCGTCTGGTTGCGTACCATGTCTCTTCTTGTTACTTCAACCACCTTCCTCAGATACCTCATTTCTGAGGTTTGGATCTGGCT
>JAMPIV010002182.1:12500-79415 GCA_024509875.1 Oreohelix idahoensis
AGTCGTATCACCACGCAACACCTGAAACTGCTACAGGCCACAACAGTGTAGATTAGACAAGAGCAAGCAAAAAAATAAGAGACACTTTCTATTATTTATTGTAATATTATTATAAATGTTTTCTTTCCATCTGTTTTTGCATTGTATTTTGCTAGGTTAGGGCTAGAGCAGTGATGTCAACTCAATGCGCAGACGCAACATGCTGGTCAGAGCCTGGGAGCACCTTGACAGATAGAGGTGGCTCCCGTGAAGAAATCCTCACACCAGGAAAGAGCCAGAGCAATGCGCATGTGAAGGTGATTTACATAACAGTGCCGGAGGTAAGACGATTTATTGAAAAGCCAGGCCCCCACGTGGCAAGAGTTTGTGAAGGAGCTAAAAGCTGCATGGAAGGTAGGGCCCTTAACTATAGAAGATAAGTTAGATATTGTGTGGAATAATGTTACAGTAGGGGTCTCTAGGGAATTACGGATACGTGGCGGAGCCAAAGCCAGCCCTGAGAAGTTTCTCGAAATTGTTGAAGAAGCCTACAGCGAGCGACGACTAGTCAATGAGATGACCAGAGATTTCTTTGCCATGAGTCAGGGGCCTAGCTTATCAGTAATGGAATTCTCTCACATGTTGCATGAATTATTTCTGAGATTAAATGCAAAGCGCGTGAAGAAAGGCTTGGCTCCCGCGGACCAATCCATGCTCAGGGATCATTTTATTGCCAAGCCTTAGTAATGGTCTAGCAGGGCATTTGTGAAGGAACATGTGCTAAAGAATCTTAGTGTCTCATTTAGGGAAGTTAGGGACTATGCCCTTTTCTGGGAAAGCAAAGAGCATGATGCACCAGTGCAGGAAGGCAGTGTAGAAGCTCACACTGAAAAGAACGAACTCGAAGCAGATGTAGCTCGTCTAACGTCCCAGCTGGCACAGCTATCACAGAGTATGGCGCCAGCACAAAAGAAGACGCGAAGAAGAAGGAAACAGTGCCAACCGCTTGAAAACCTAGAGCAGAACCAAGGTTTGGATCAACTGGAACCAAAACTAGACCTTCCTGTAGGTGAGAGTCAGGCAGTTGATAGTGAACGCAGTGATTTAGAGGTAAGTAAAAACACAGATGCACCAAAAAGGCGACAATGATTTTGTAAGTGGTATAATGTCGACAAAGGAGGGGGATTTATTACACCAGATGATGGAGGTGTTGATGTATTTGTACATCAGACTAAAATTTTCAGAAAGGGATTCAGTAGTTTGGCGAGAAATGAGCGAGTAGCATTTGATAGCAAACCATATGTTCGGGGCATTGAAGCGGTCTTTGTATGCGGCATTGGCGGCCAGAAATGTAAGGGTAGCAGGAGGCGATCCATGGCACAGAGGAAGCCTAAAAAAATAAGATGCTACAATTGTGGAGACTTTTCAGACCACATGGCAGCAAAGTGCACTCAGTGCCCGCTTCCGAAGCGATGTTTTCAGTGTACGTCAACAGAGCATTTGATATCGGTTTGTCCCTCAAAGAGCGCCCTTTCTAAACGTACTGACATATCTAGGTTGCCTTCAGGGTGCAGGCCAAGAGATGGCCGTGACAACTGTTACCCTAAGGGCGCCAAGAAAAGCGGTCAACGTTCAGAAGAGGAAACTCATCTTAAACAGATAGGAAGGAATACACGCCGACGCTACGGAGAGGAAGCCAATCTAAATCCGATTGGGGGGAATGTACGCCAACATCGACGGAAAACAAATGTAAAACACGTTGGAAGTAATCCCCCGCCAAGGCCGACAAATGCAGGCACTAACTAACTGAACTCTCAAACAAGTAGCGTCGCTGTACGAGCGAACAATTCTCCCAGACCACGACAAGCAAAAAGACATAAACTTAGAACTGATAATGGAGCAGAGTAGGTTTGCCGGGGACCACAACAAATTTAGGGGCGGAATATGTGACCGTGTGGCCAGAAGGATGTAATTTTATACTGGGTAATTAATTTATGATCTGGTCTACGGTGTATATTTGCGCTCATGTGGAATTCTCACACTGGAGTGGGCAATCTAAATGAAACACACCATTGCCATCTTTGAAACGTGGGAGACGCAGAAGATGTAATGGGAGACAGCCCTCGGTTGTTAGACATTCTGGTGCTGTCTGATAACACATCTTGTTGAGCACAAAACCGTAAGAAGTGTGATTCGGGCAACAGATATCGTGGGAATGTTACCACTAGTGGGCGGACCTTGAGTTATAGACGATTAGGAAGATAATCTTTACTAAGATGTGATCTCATGTCATTCAAACGGAGCATAGGACTCCTGATTTGCTCCCTAGAGAGAGGGATGGGCGGAGCTTTGCCTGACATTTTGACGTGGCTATCATACGGTACAGGAGTGGATACGTAGATTTAAACTGAAACAGGGAGAGAGTCGGGTCAGAGTTGAAAAGAAGCCAGATCGTCTTCTTGTGCGGTATGCATCCTCGGTACGATACACCAGTGAGGTAGAGGATTTGATATCGCATATGTTGCGTCCGTGCTAAGAGAACTAACGACATAGAGAGAGTCCAGCAGTCTGTGCTGTCATTAATAAAAGTGGGACCCCTGTCATCAAGAGTTTTTTTGTGACTGCGTGATGCGTGTGAAAGTAGGCCAGTGAGAGTGACGACAACATTACACTCGAATTCTTATTCTCCTTCACACATCGTCTTCGCACTGTCACATAGAGTTGTGTGCTTAAGCGAGAGATAACAAGATTACTCGTCTGTGCAACACATTTTGGACAGACACGTATGACATAATCGCTTCCTGTCTGACTTGTTATGACCGGATTACTTTAGATAGCAATAATTTGTTACATCTGAAACACATTGTCGTATACTTTTTCAGATGTGTTGGTGAGTTCGCCTGTCAGGGATCGGATATTTTCATGCCATATGTGGGAGAGGTGACCTCTGCATACTTTCAAAATTTTTCCATTTCATGAATATTTTAAAATCCCCCCTCCCCCCTTCCCCCCGCAGGTTTGAAATGATTGACACTTTTGCCTAGCTCCATAACAAACAGAGCGGGAGAGGTCAGTGAATATAGCCTGACGCTTCAGTCAACCAAATTCACTGTGAAGATCGCTTGCCAAGGCGACACAACCAGACGTTGCCAGAGTGAATCCTAGAATTCAGAATTCCATTTTATCAGACCGGACACCTTTTATTGGAGTATTTATCAGGACTTACAAAGCAGTCCAGGAAATCTCTATGATTTTAAATAAGGAAAACAGAAATATCTGAGGAAACTGAACACGGAGTCAGAGAAGGAATTAAAGTTAAAATTAACGACCCCAAGTACACGTGTAAAAAGGAATCGGCTAGTGCCTTAACTTCATTCATCTGAGAGAAAAAAGTCTGTGAGCCAGGATTGGCGTAAGTTGTCAATTTACATTCTATATTTTCATTACTAATATGTGAACTAATATGTATATTTTGCCATGTGAATATTAATATGGGAAAATCGCTAGTGGATGTTCCAGTCTTTTGAGGCTGGCAACCTCAGCGCATAGAATGATGACTTCATGAACCACTACTGCACGGGCTGGCGACTGCTTTTTGCTAGTTTCTTTAGGAGAGATAAACGCATCGGTAGTCCCAAGTTCCATATGGAACAGGGAGGGAAATATGAAAGGAACGATGTACATTTTAATTATAATACTTACAGTTTCAAGCCAGTGTAAATGTCGATGTTAACATATTCACATTAAAATTAATGAAAACATATTCAATTTATATTGTGAACACATTTCAATCAGTGGAAATGTAAATGTAAACATATTCTATATGTACTATTAAACTTTTCATTAAAATGTAAAATAACGATAAATCTATTCAATTTAAATGTAAAGAAATTTTTCTCTCGAGGGATTAAAAGTTAATTCTCATCGAGGGTAAATTCTGAGTTAAAAGGGATGGCGGAATAGGAATACGGGACACATAAGTATGTGTCGGGAAAAGCAATACTCAGGAGAGCGTTTCGTTTCTATTCTTTTATCATAGTTGGTGGTAGTACCAGTTGAAGGGTACTATCTCTGGAACAAGAAGAGAACAGTGGCCTGAGCTTTAAGACGAGGGACCAACTTTGTAGACTCTCCCTGACACTCTTGGGAACGAGCTGCACCCTACAAAATTGACCAGCGACGAGCGTGAGCAGTGTAGAAAGAACCAACCCAGCGGGAGCAGAAACAACCAATGGCAGCTAAGTGCACTATATAAGCTGACAAAGTGAACTTTTCCCATAGAACCTACTATCCATCAATGATGAACCTTTTTTGTTAAACTATTCAATTATTTTCAAACTATTAAAACTTAAGTGATTATTAAGTTTTGTTATTTGTAATTTTACAAATTTAACTTCGATTTAATCATTTTAAATGTACTGCATGTTTGTCTCAGTCAATTTACTACACACACTCTAAACAGAGCTATTCGAGAATAATAAGAATGCTACCGTGTAAATCAGAGGTGGGGGCTTGAACGAACTAAGATTAATCATTACTTAATTCTTCACAAAAGTTGTCTGCAGATTCTAGAATTAACGTGCTCGGCCAATGCAGCATTGTTTTCGCTTCCCTGAATATCTTGTGATCGCTACATTGAGGTAGAAGCGTCATTACCCTTCTATTTACAAATCTGCCAAGAGTAATCTTGTGCAAAGGTAGACACCTTTGAAGCCCATATTAAATACTCTTGAGTTTTTGCCACTGTTGGACCACTACTGCAAAGCAGGGGAAGCAATACCGTCACAGCGGGGAATGCAAAGTTTACTTAGATGACTCTGTATATATTGTGACAGTATTGTCACCCCTGCTCTGCAGAAATGGTCCAACAATGACCAAACTTTTAAGTATAACTTGAGTATAAAAATGAGGGTCTTCAAAGGTATCAACTTTTGCTCAAGATTACTCTTGGCAGAGATATAAATAGAAGAAAGATGCTTCTAATTCAGGGAGCCTCACTGGATTTGATATAAAAGCAAGCATAACAACTGAGATCAACTAAACTGTCATGAACGTATTATTCTTTCGCCTCTTCTGGGAGGAAATAGTGACTCATATTTTCCGAGCTCCAGCTGAAGGTGATTCAGCAACTATTAATTGAATAGCTCTATATGCTTACGTATTTACAACAATATTAGTCACACGTTTGCAGACATATAACTGCCTCAATAGTGATTAAACCAACTATAGATTTATAGTTACAGATAAACAGGTTTTATAATCACTTATGGGTTAGCAATGTAAAATAAATAAAGTTTTTTACAAAAATGAAGAGATGATTTTTATCATCATCGGATGATGTAAAATGTTGGCGGATAATATGATAAATCGTGGAATGTCCATTGGCTAAGCTCTCATCGTACTTCGCTGCCGGTGTGAGGTCGGTTGGCCGCTGTGGGTTCCCACAGGTGCCTTGGACTGGTCCCTCTCTTCAGTAGTTAAGTCTGGTTGCAGTGGCACGTCCTATGCAGTAAGGCTGGGGTAACTACTAAGGTTGTCAAGCGTCTTCACGACCCGTCTTATGTATGTGTCTAGCGTCAACTGCTGGCAACTTGTATCAAAAACTAAGAGGAAACAAATGCCTCTTTTTAAGTATTTTCCTCAGAATGTTTACCTTCCCTGAGCATTAATTTTAGATCCAGTGAGTCGGATGAAAGTGCTTTTGGACAGCGGAAGGCAACAACTGAAATATATATAAATGTCTACATAAAACTTACTAAAGTGTTAGTATAATACATGTATAATACATGTTGGTAAGGTTTTTGCCAAAGTCATCTTAATGCGACTACACAAGTTAGCTGAGCGCATATATCCAGAGTCACAGTGCGGATTCCGAGCTGGTAGATCAACAACAGACATGATCTTCTCTGTCCGCCAGCTTCAGGAAACACCAAGAGAGCTGAAAAGGCCTTTATATATCGCCTTTATAGACCTCACAAAAGCATTTGACCTGGTTAGTAGGGATGGACTCTTCAAAATCCTCCTGAAAATAGGCTGCCCGTCTAAAATGCTGGAAATGATAAAGTCATTCCATGACGACATGAAGGGAACAGTCCAATATGCTGGAAGCACGTCACAGCCCTTTGACATACGAAGTGGCGTTAAACAAGGCTGTGTTCTGGCTCCGACCCTCTTCGGGATCTTCTTTGCCCTACTCTTGAAACATGCTTTCAGAGATGCAACTGAAGGAATATGCCTTCACACTAGGTCAGATGGCCGTCTGTTTAATCTTTCAAGGCTGAAGGCAAAAACAAAAATCAGAAGGGTCACTATAAGAGACTTGTTGTTCGCTGATGATGCTGCAGTCGTCACTCAAAGCCAGCAGGAGCTTCAGAACTTGATGAATCTCTTCACTGAAGCATGCAAGGACTTTGGCCTCACAATAAGTCTAAAGAAAACGAATGTGCTGAGTCAGGATGCGGATGCTGCACCAGTTATCACTATCGATAACTATGAATTGGCAGTGGTGCATCACTTCACATACCTAGGGTCTACCATCAATGACAAACTCTCACTGGAAACAGAAATCGACAGCCGCATTGGCAAAGCTGCAGCTACCTTTGCCCGCCTCACATCGCGTGTTTGGGGAAACTCCAAACTCACAATGAAGACAAAAGCTGCGGTATATAATGCCTGCGTCACCAGCACACTCCTATATGGCAGCGAGACCTGGACGACCTATGCTAAGCAGGAAAGAAGGCTCAATACCTTCCATTTACGTTGTCTACGCCGCATCCTCGGCATCTCGTGGAAAGAAAAAGTGACTAATGTCGAGGTGTTGTCACGTGCTGGCCTTCAAAGTATGTACACACTGCTTAGACAGCGCAGACTTCGCTGGCTTGGTCATGTTCGCCGCATGAAAGATGGTCGCATCCCAAAAGATATCTTCTACGGACAACTAGCAGATGGCAGGAGAACAGTTGGGCGACCACAGCTGAGGTTCAAAGATGTGTGCAAGAGAGATATGAGGGCACTGGACATGGATCCAGCAACATGGGAGGATGAAGCTGCCGATCGCACTAAGTGGCGATGCTATTTACGGCGCCAACTCAGATTGGGCGAAGAGAGGCTCACACAACAAGCAGAGGAGGGGAGAAAACGTCGAAAGGAGCACCAGGAAAATAAGCAGCTGAGGGCTGTCAGCGCAGGGGCGCATTCCCATAGTCAGTTATGACTGAAGGGGCTATTATTATTATTATATTATTATTATTATAATACATATATACACCATGATGACGTCATTCACTCCCACCTCTCTATGGAGCGTGGGACCACCTCTGCTATTGGTTCCTTGTAAGGAAACATGCACAAAGCAGTCACCAGCTCTTGCAGTGGTGGTTCATGAGACAAGTCATTTTAAATGTTGAGGTTGCCAGCCTCATATGTAGCTGTACTTCAACAAGCCATTTATATATGCCAAATCGAAAATATAATGATAAAATGTACACATTACAACTTACCCCGACATCAGGCAAATTAATACACACGCTTGATGACAACATGGCCGTAATTTACTGCAACTACTTTAACATGCAGTAATCCCTCAGATAGATGAAGTTACAGCGTACTGAATCCGTCTACTATTTTCACGTGAGGAGGGTCCTAAGGCTGTGGCATTCAGTATAATTATGGGAGTTTTACGCTCTGTAATTTTAGCCGCTACTCCAAATCATGTGATCGGTCCAATGGGGTGTCATGGTTACGAGCTCCTCTTTTGGCTGTCTGTGATATCCCCTTGACAAAATTGGAAGTCAGTGAAGTAGTATTAAAATGCTGTATGTTATATGCTCCATGACACGTAATATATTCCACTGATTTTCAAACTAATCTGACCATCCTTCATGACCATATACGGTCTTGCCACTTCCGTTGTTACGTATCATGATTAACAACTAACTGTATCACAGATCTATCCCTGAAAATCTCCTTCAAGATGTTACTTTCCCGTAGTTCATTACCACCACAAAGTCAATCTGCTGGAAATGTTGTATCATTTCCCGGGCCTTAATCTTTAACAAGATGGTTATCCTCCGACATCCCATTTAAATTGGCCGTATATTTGGGTACGCCATGTTTGCGAATAACACCTCATCTCAAAATATTATCTGTTATCCATATTGGAACTCTGAGACAACATGGTTTGATGGTATTTATTCCATCCATGATCACGATTAAAAAAAGTATGGGTTTTCGCCCCATGCCGTCTGGGGTAACAAATATTACTCTGTTATCTCTCAAACGTGTCTGTTGTAGCAATAAAAATTTCGCTAAATGCAGACTCTTAATTCGTCTGGTGAGCTAGTAATCACACAAACACGTCGAGCGGCCAGGTAAAACCAGTCAAGTGGTCACGTACCATATGGAGTGATTCGAAATGAAAAGACAACCTTTGTCGATGAGAGCGTAAAAAGTGCGATAAGGTGCGGTTGAGAAAAAGAAAAAGGAAGGGCACTGAAGAGCGTTGAAGGAGGTCAGATGAATATTTTACAATCGAATATAAGACTTGTCACATACACACACACACACACACACACACACATATATATATATATATATATATATATATATATATATATATATATATATATATATATATATATATATATATATATATATATATATATACACTGAAGCACATTAAAAACGCACCACCTGTATAATCCAGAAACAGAGTGTGAAATGTAAATATAAGTGTTTACAAGTTTACATATTTGGAATCTTTATTCATTTTCCTATGAATCAATGCTGGTCATTAATTTGTACATTTGATTGTTATGAAATTCATTGCATTCTGTGCAGGCAAAGGAGAAAACCAAAAATGCAACCAATAAAAAAATTAATTCACACTATCCTCAGTATCTGGTATGTCCACGTGTACTTGCAAACAAGCTTGGCAGCGGCTCCGCATGGAACGCCCAAGTCTCTGAAGGAAATTCTGGGGAATCAAGTCCCATTCACGTGTAAGAGCAGCTTCGAGATGTTGCAGATTAGCTGGAGAACCTTCCCGGTAGACTCTGCGTCCAAGCTCGTCTCACAGATGTTCTATAGGGGACATGTCTGGTGATAGGGCAGGCCACTCAATCGTCACAATGCTCTGCTGCTGTAGATATTGCTACCTAATGCATGCGATGTGCGCACGTGCGTTATCTTGCTGGAGAAGCTGCAAGTCTGGATAATTTGTGAACTCAGGAGCAACCAATGCATCTAGAACCTCATTTCGATATGTCACAGCATTAACATTTCCACGGAAGACGTGAAGAGGCAAGCGATGGTGAAAACTGAATCCTCCCCACATGTGAATACTGCCACCTCCAAATCGGTTGTGCTGACGAACACAGCAATCTGCAAAGCGCTCTCCACACAGTCGCCAAATCCGCATACGACCATCAGCAAAGGATATGTTGAATCTGCTCTCGTCTGTGAATAGGACAACATTCCACTGCAGTCTAGTCCATCTGAAATGTTGCTCTGCCCATTGCAGGCGCTGCTGACGATGTCTGTGAGTCAAGTTTGGCCCAACATAAGGTCGTCTTGCAGTAAGGCCAGTATCTCTGAGTCGTCGTATGACTGTCATTCGAGAGACTTGCCCACGTCTACCCACTATTGCTCTTGCTGTTTGACTTGCCGGGAGAGAACGATTCCTTAGGTGACTCAGCACAATATGACTATCTTGCGCAGGGGTAGTAACTCATGGTTGGCCACACCGAAGTCTATCCCGGGCACTGCCAGTAGTTCCGTAACGTTCATTGAGACGTACAATAGTGTTGTGGTGGCAATTCATCCTTCTGGCAATGGCCCGCGAGCTCATTCCGGTCTCCAACATACCAATGGCTCGTTGGCGGTCGTTTTCAGATAGTCGTGGCATTTCAAGCACATGTACTGGGTGTTTTATCTCAATGGCCTTTTTATACCGAGTATACTGCCACAACGAGTACACATTTTCAGGGTCATAGCTGTTGGGAATCGTGTTGCACGTGTAACTTTCATTGTTGTCATGTAGTCTGTACACAAACCCGTGGGTTGAATCATGCACTTTCCATTCCAGCAGCCATTCGCTCTCTACCTCATGACAAACACAGGGAAAATCCATTCCCACACTTTTTTTTCCAGCTTCTCGGCATCAGTATATATAATAGTGGTGCGTTTTTAATGTGCTTCAGTATATATATATATATATATATATATATATATATATATATATATATATATATATATATATATATATATATATATATATATATATATATATATATATATATATATATATATATATATATATATATATATATATATATATATATATATATATATATATATATATGTGTGTGTGTGTGTGTGTGTGTGCGTGCTGTGTGTGTGTGTGTGTGTGTGTGTGTGTGTGTGTAGAATGGCAAGTACAACTTCAGTGAAGGGACTTCTTTTATAAAATTGCCACATTTCAGTTATAACATCCAGTGATGACAAATTCCTTGAAGACCAGAAACGAAATTATTGAACAGTTTACTGATTAACTATTTTCATTCTTTACCCTTGTTTCAACTATTTATCTTAAATAAATCGCTTGTTTTATATGTAAATAGAAATCATTTGTTGAATTAATCACTTGGGAGGGAATTTGATGTCTGCACCTGTATGATTTATATTTGTTAAATACAATACACAGAGCTAAACATAGAATTAATAATTAGCTGAATTACCCTCAGCTGAGGACTCATAAAATACGAATCAAAACATATTTCCTCACAGAAGTGGGCGGAGAATACGAAATTTATAACAGATGACTCAGTTGTTATATTTGCAATTTCTAAAAACCCTCTTGAGACTTCCAGAGATAGGAGCACCATTAACTTATTTATATCTCTGCCAAGAGCAATCATGAGCGAAGGTTGCTACCTTTGAAAACTCAGCCTTTTACTCCATCATCGGGCGTATATTGGACCACTACATCAGAGCAGGGAAGACAACCCGCGAGAGCTCGGGGACCCGGATCTCTGTCATGCCTCTGAGATGAACCATTAGATTTTAAAAACAAAAACGATGAAAGAAATAATAAAAGTTAACATCTGTTTTGAAAAATCCAGTTTTCCTCTCCTGGCAGTACGTCATTTGCTCACTTCAATATTTTTTTTTACATCCTGTTGTTGCGGCATGTTCGTGAGAGATAACTTGAAATGACGGAGACAATAACGTTGGTTAAACTGACGTCCGAGCGTAGATACTACAACGGCGGACACAAACTACTTCAAATGTATAGCGAAGTAATTCTTTACGATCGTCAATAGCGTCGCTGAGAGGAGTGGAAGAAGTGGCGTGGTAATGTCACAGGAAGATCCAACTTTGGAGACTTTTTGCTTTTTTGTTTTGTTTTTTGTTTTGTTTAATCCTTCCCGTCCAAATTAACTGGGGGTGAAGAGAAAGACGTGAAATTGCGGAATTTAGGAAATTCATGTGATCTGTAATTGACGGACTGCAGTTGCTGGAGATGACAAGCTCCACAACGGATATGCCAGACCATAAGGTCGGTTATTTTTGGATATGCGACCCAATATACCCAACGGACAGATTGTCTCGGTCAACCTTTCTTAACCTTCATATCCTGGAGGACCCCGGCATAAACATTATTATATCTACAAGTACAGCTAATGGTACCTTAGCATGATCAGTAAATTGGAAATATAATAATCCAATACAAATTGTCAATGCTCTTTTGAGTAGAGAATTATTTGTTCTGTGAACCTGTTAAGTTTGGCCAACTTATTCGTCTACTCTTTGTATGCGGTTTCTCCCCCCCCCCCCCCCCCACCACACACACACGCACAAATGATGCCAATTCTAATGGAAGTCAGTAGTGTAGGTAGAAGAAATTTCAGTTTTTTTTTAATTTTGAAATTTCCAACTTGTGTGTTTTTTTTTAACCTTATCCAAGTACACCTAAAAGTCTTATCACAACATTTACACTCTACAAAATGCTAATGAAATATGGTATGTGCAAGAGTGAACACGGTCCTTTTTGGGGCTGCTAGGTCACAGCCCAACACTGCGAGTGATAACATTGTTGCGTATGGGTTTTTACAACATTTTGTTGTTGCGCATCAAAGAGCGCTGAGTTGAGTTTGGGGAAAATAGTTGAAGATGTGTGAATGGTACACTGTCACGAAGTGGATTTAAGTATAGAGTGTTGTCTGAATGTGTAGACAAGACCCTATCTGGAGAAAGACTGAGAAGATAGATTTTGATGAAAAACGACAGTGAATGTGGAAAGATGAGACTATTGGCTTCGAGGGTGAGAACCTAGATTGACTCTCCCTCGCCACTTCTGACGTATTTTATAGCTATAGACTTACCACCTCTGACACCCTTAAAGGAGATAAAGGTTTAACTAACGACCACAGACACACTATACAGTCAAAGATATATATGTACAGTATAGTTAAAGAAAGTGACTGATCCAGTATGAAGTTTATAGTTTATTTACACCACACCCCATCAAGGCCAGCTCCTTGACGTGGAGATGGGGCTCAAGTACAGCCATCAGCGGCTGAAAAACCAAGACTGGCCAGGCCCTCCTAGACTCGAGCAAGACCACAGTCTGCCCTAGCAAGTCAAGGTGCTGAAGACGGAGGCAACCAGCCAAGAGGCGCACCACAGCAATCAGGATGCCACGCATTAGCGCTATGGGAAGTATGCCTATATCTGCAAAACGTTATGGCACTCGCCCTGTGACGGACACCCAGGCAGGCGCAGTGCCGGGCCCTCTGCCTCGGAAGGGCCCAACCCCTATACAAGAAACAACATTGCAGATATAGACAATATATTTCAAGCGAACGAAAGAAGAAGAAGAAGAAGAAGAAGAAGAATTTACACCACAAAAATTCAGATAACATAATTAAATGAATAACGTGCGAGGTCGCACAAACCTGGAACAGAACCAAAACAATTAAAATGACATACTATATATAAACCCACAATGTCACCCTCCCCTACAACCTGCAGGAAAGAAAGTCAAGGATTAAACACGAGGGATTTACTAGGTGGGGTCTCTAATTTTAGAGCCCACACTCCTAACTATCTTATTCTTAATTATTAAAATCTAACACCACTGTCCAACTGTCCTACTGACGATGACTAACCTAACTGCCTACACAGCTACAAACGCTGTAGGCAATATACACGCCACTAACTAACACCACTGTTTAGCTGAGCTGTAGACCTAACTAACTGCCTACACCGAAAGCTGAGTTGAACTTTTCAAAGTCCTACACAATCTGAATGACTAATTTATACGTATGTCTCTGTTCTGTGTCTGTCTGACACTTCTGGTTCCTACTGAGAGGCTTCTCCGTTATGCCCCATCTCTCTCTAGTGCATTTGGAAGGAATTTTGACCCTCTCTCTTCCAAACGAATATTGTTGTTGATGACTTCGGTTTTTATACTGGATACTTGACTCGGACTTCTCCCTTCACTACTGACGAACCTTAATTCACTTGCCCGGTTACCCCTCTTTGGGTTTAGGGCCGTCGGTTTTATTATGACCGAATTTAAACGACAACACCAGGCCACGCGCCTTTGTTTTGGTGTGTGAATATGAGCTTAGAGCTCAGGATTGTAAGAAATCCGTTCTAGCTGAAGAATGCTTCGCTGAAATTGAACTGCTTCTGTTTACTGCTGCAGACGTACTTGGCTCCGGTAACCATCGCGTCACCAGTGCTCATTCCCTCTGGCGATATCTGGAGCCCTCGGCTCCTGAGACAACAACCTTCATTTGTAAATTGGAAGGCAGGTTACACCTCCCCAATTTGTGCCGTGAAACTTGCTGAAAACAAAACAAATAACAACTAATGTACAACACTTCAAAATAATCTCATCTCTAACACATACCTCCCATAATTAAATACATCTCCCCTAATTCTATACAGCTCTCCTACTCCCCTACACAAGCACAGAGATACACAATTATTTCTGCCCCAAAGGTCATACTACCCTACAATTCCCTTTCTACTCTTTACTGCTAACTGAATATCGGTCTGGTATGGGAACTCCCAGACGCGGCTGACCTAGATCTTTTACTTGCCAGCTAGCCTCAGGTGTCAAAATATTTACTGAAGGAAACCCCTGTACTAAATACTAGGCCTACGTTTTCCCGACTGAAGGGAAGGTTACCCGATTCACAATATAAACACCCCGTTCTAGGAAATATTAAACCCCAACTCAGTGAAATTAATTACTCTACTCTTTATATATATATATATATATATATATATATATATATATATATATATATATATATATATATATATATATATATATATATATATATATATATATATATAATATATATATATATATATATACAGTAGAACTCCATTTATCCGAACCCCAATTATCCGAACATCCAATTATCCGAACACTTTGTCAAAAAAAAAAAAAAAAAAAAATCAGGAGCCACCAGTCATGTTAGACTACATTTCTGAATCTTTTGATGCGGCAAGCTTCAAATGTGTGCGAACAATTTGTAGAGGATATAATGGGCTAATGGTCGGTCGCTTACGTACAAGAAGTCAGTTAGATCATAAAGTCAGTTAATATCTGGTTTACCAATCCAGTGTACGTGTGCGTTCTAGGCAGAACACTGGCTAAACAGACAGTTCAACTTAAAATAATTGTGTCTGCTACTACAGCAGAATAATTTTAGTGTACAAGTATTTCTCTGTGCGATATAGCATCTTCCAGTAGGCCTAAAGCATATAAAAGGAACCGCAATGTTTTGTAAATTGAAACGAAAACAGAAATTATCAAGAGACTAGGAAAAGGTGAAACTGTGTCTTCACTTGCGAGGATTTTCAATGTTGGGAAAGCTACCGTCTCTGACATCAAAAGTAACAAGGATAAAATTATGAGTTTTTGCATCGAAATTGGATAGTGAAAATGGGTCGAAGAAACGTAAAACCATGAGAAATGCGAAAGATTTGAAATTGGAAGAGGCTTTGTATATATGGTTTGTGCAAAGAAGAAGCAAAGGGGAACCTGTCTCTGGCTCTCTATTGTGTGAAAAGGCAGTTCAGTTCAACAATCAACTTGAGGTCCTCCTGACTTTAAGGCTAGCCAGGGATGGTTAAGAAACTTTAAATCTCGTCATGGCATACGAGAATTGGAGATTCAAGGGGAATCTTTATCTAGCGATGCAACTGCCGCTGAAAATTTTAAAGAAATACTCTTGGCTTTTTTGGAAGAAGGTTATTCACTCGATGATGTGTATAATACCGATGAGACTGGCTTATACTGGAAATCATTGCCTCAAAAATCACTTGCATCTCAGCACGAAGCATCTGCCCCTGGGTTTAAAAAGTGCAATTTTGGTAGCCGCGAATGCCAGTGGAAGTCATCGTTCACCGGTGCGGTGCTAATGATCAGCGAAGCCAAAAAAAAACACGTTGTTTAAAGAATGTGACATGTCTCCCATTGTGCCACAAAGCACAGAAGAGTGCTTGGATGAATAGTGAAATATTTCTTGATTGGTATACAAATCAGTTCATCCCAAATGTGAAGAGGCTGAGAGAACAAGAAAAGAAAACTGGAAACGAATTTCTTCTACTGGACAATGCACCATCTCATCCAGATACGGATACATTGAATGCAGTTGATGCAAATTTTAAAGTAATTTTTCTGCCTCTCAATGTAACAGCACTGATTCAACCAATGGATCAGGGTGTTATAGCAAAGCTTAAAAAGGTGTACAAGAAGGAAGTCCTGCGTCGTTTATTGTTGGCTGAAGATGAAGAAAGTGTGGTAGCGTTTTCCAAAAAGCTTAATCTCAAAGATTGCTGCTATATGTTAGCTGATGCTTGGACCACCCTGTCACAAGATAATCTCAACAAGGCTTGGAATAGATTGCTTGGGAAAAAGGAGGAAATGAAACTACTGCAGTGGACACAAATGATGATTGTATAAATGAAGTTGTGGAACTGTTTCAAGCAATGCCCGGATTTTCGGACTGTGACAAAGATGATGCACACATGTGGCTAGAAGATGATAATGATTCTGGTTTTCCGTTTTTGAATGACGAAGAAATGTTGTTTTTGTGCAAGAAAAAAAAAATGCATGTAGTGACCAGTGATAAAGACTCCTCAGAAGTACATGATGTACTTGTAGATTATGAAGAAAACCCAAAACGTCGACCAAGTCCTGAAGAGGCCTTTATAGCATTAGAAACAGCGTTGGCTTGGTACGAGCAAGAAGATGACAGCTGTCCTACACAGCCTCTGCTGTTGAAGAGAATGCGGGACTTAGCACCCAAAAGGAGACTATCCAGTTTGGTGCAAAAGAGGATTCCTCATTATTTTAAATAGTGGGCTACATCTGTGCAAGTACATGTATACGTAAGTTGCGCCTGGTTTTGAATCGTTTGTAATGTTATTTTGAAAACATTTCTCTTTCTTAACAAAAATAATTAATACAAGTAGTACATGCACTGCAAAATGTAATGAAAGATTTTGGTGATACAGTGATCTAATACAGTGTGGGTATTATTATTACAGCACAATTAAATATGTTTTATAGTGTATTTTCCTTGTGATGGTTAATTATTTTTAGAAATATGTGTACATGTACTCGATACATTATGTAATCCAATTATCCGAAATTAATGTCGCTAGGGTTGCGGAAATTTGAAGCAAAGGTGTTATGTAAATATGTCAGTATTAGTGCAATTATAGGTTCTTACAGAATATGGAAACTTCGATGTAAAAAACACCCATTTTAGATTGCTGGGATGTTTTCCCCACCATCTAATCTCAATTGTGCTCTGTCTACTATACCAAACGACAATTGTATTTGAAGCTATATTTAATATCTCACTCTACTAGTTGTCAAAGTTTTTTATGGCAAACAAAAATTCTGATAAAACACCCATGTAAAAACAACCATATTGCTCTACTTGAATGGTATTCCACACACATTTTGTAAATTTCAATAATTCTCATATTTGGCAGGTTATATCATATCATTATATGCCACTGTCTTTTAGAACGCTTAAAATTTTTTTATGTATGTGTAACACAAAGGTTCGATGTAAAAACACCCACATATAACTACTTGAGACGTCTTCAACACTTTATGTAAATTCTAATGATTCTCCTATATGCCATGTTGTATCTATTATATCATGTCTGTACATATTAATGTATTTTATGGAGAATAAAGATTCTGATATGTATGTATGTATGTATGTATGTAGTATGTATGTATGTATGTATGTATGTATGTATGTATGTATGTATGTATGTATGTATGTATGTATGTATGTATGTATGTATGTATGTATGTATGTATGTATGTATGTATGTATGTATGTATGTATGTATGTATGTATGTATGTGTCGTAGATTTCCGATAGGAGAATTAAGACTAGGTTTGGTCCCTTCTGAATAGGTTTGAATGGGTGATAGACTCAGTGAGAGTTAGTGAAAGGTAATAGAATTTCCACACACGTGAGATGATAGATTTTGATATAGTGGCTGTCTCTGAAAGCGAAAAGAATTCTTCTCTCTCTCACCTATCTTCTACAACAGTTGTTACAGTGTCAGACAGACTACACCAATATACATATTACGTATATTTCTATCACTCACAGGCACGCACATACACGTGACGACAGGTAAACACACAGACGTGGGAAAACTATAACAATGATATATATATTATCTAGAACGAGCTGACCAAACACGATTATTAAGTTCAAGAGCGATTTTATTATCAGGAAAAATCGGCTCACAACATCAAAGAAAGTACATCAAGGAAAATACATATACACATAGTCATAAAAAATCAAGGAAATGTTGCAAGGATGATAGCCCCGTTATAGTGTTAACTCTAGGTTTAGCCCGGCCCCGTTAAGAGAACAGATGATGGCGCCCGAGTCACAGATACATAGAGTTTGATTCTAAGAGTTGTCTTTGTTTTATCTCGTAATTATATGCACAGAGTTTGAAAAAAATCTGATTTAACCTAAGACAAAACACAAGAACTCTAGCCTTAGCAACAAATTATGCAGATTGAAAAAAAATTAGGACAGCAACAGGGTGTCAAAGATAAAATAGTGAAAAATATCACTCAAACCAGCGTACACTCATTCATTCCGCCATGGCTTCTCACTTGTACTCACGACTTTGCTTGCTGCCTCTTGGAACACATTGATTTTAGATTTTCACACAGACTCAAAAAATGCAGTCTTCTGCCAAGAAGTCCCCAGTTCCAAAAGACGTATTTAACTTGGAGTCTCCGGGAACGACTACTTGGGTATGCAAATTTGTTCAAATGTCTGATTAAGTCACCTAACAATTATTCCAGGCGCGGGAGTTAGCAGAGCACAGTGTCAATAGCGTAGGTTTAAAAAAAATGATGAATGTCAGGTCGGTGCCTTCCCTCAGTATAGGATTCACTTTAGTCACACCACAGATTTGTCCACAAGATATAATCTAGTCGGGAAATGATTGTTAATATTCACGCCACCAGGCAGCAAATTATATAGAGTTTCTAGAAGAAATTAAGTGCTGGCTCCAAGGTCCAGTATTTATCATTACAGTCTTTGAAAACCCGTTATAGGGATATTAGTATTTCTGTCTAACTTGCACCGTCAGATCAGTGTTACTTGAGAAAACCCACGTGGTTCAAAATAAGGACTGTCTATTTCTTCACAAGTATGGAAACTACTACTAGGTGCTGGTAAAGTTAGGGTCACCCCAAAACTTTCACTGTGTGGAGGAAAAATAACACATATAATATAATAAACAGAATCTGTACTGGTTAAAACTTACATTTAAACTTGCAAGCAGAGAGCTTTGCTTATCATTTAAACTTCCCGTGACGTAAGTTATATTTAAAAATCAGCAATCCTCATAAATTAAGAACACGTGCGTATCCCGTCATCATTCATGAGGCTGGATTCTAGAGTTTATACGTTAGTTTAGAAAAATACACTCGACTGAGTATTAGCAGTTAAATTAAATTTATAAATAGCTACAATTGCCGTTATAAGCTAGAAATTTTAATTTTAGTCTGCTTTCCACTGAATGCTTCCCTAGAAAATATAATAGCCTACCACTTTATTTCTCTTCTGCGCTAAAGAAATAGATTAAAATGAATTAAGCGATTTAACACTTTAACACTCACAAAATCTATATATCTATCATATTAATTACCTCAACCACAGAATTACAGGTAGTCGCACAACTTAAGAATAAAAATGCTGAAAATATTTCTGGAAGTCTAGAAGTTCGACAAATTGCCGAAACAAACTGAGATCTTCGCTAACAGCTATTCTGTTTTTTCGAGCGACCTATCTACTGTGGAGTCTATGAGCGAGAATGAAATTAAAGTTTCAAACTTGGCCAATATCTTAAAATCAGACAAAGGGCCCAAACTTATTTCGCCAAGCGAAATTATCTCCCCTACTCCCAACATTTACGTCCGCTTAACGCGTGTCGTAACTGTCACCTACTGACCACGATGTACGCGTGTCAGTTTCAAATCCCAGACAGCCTGACTCCATTTGCCCACAGTGAGCGCCGTGTCAGTTTGGGATTTTCCAGACAAATGTCTGGATACTGACCGGTGCAGATGTAAAGTATCACACCTCACCGGGACTAATGCCGAGAAGAAGCTCGCGCGCTCGGTGAGAATGTAGACGATTTGCTACGTCCTGTGTTCAGCGAACCGACTTATCACGCCTTATGACGCCCTGCAGCCCTGACATCTACGTAATATCGTCCTAGCGCGATTCTCAGTTTAAGAGAAAGGAAAAAGGTAAAGTTTGCGAATTATATGAGAATAATATTCGCAAAACGAATGGATGAAAAATATACAGGAAAAAATGAAATACAGAGATAATAAAAGAGAGAATTTGGGTGAATGAATAGGAAGAAGCTGTAGGAAATTAAAGGAATATAAACCCTACGTGACAGAGCCTCCCCCCTTTAAGATATGGAAGCACTCCATGTCTACGTTATGGAGTTTAATTTCCTATAACCGTAGCTTCGGGGTGTCTGTCCTCTTCCCTCTCATCTTCCCCCTCCATCTCTGTCCAATTCCTACTCAAGTCCACTCCTCAAAGTTTCCTTCCCCTGGAATGTCTCATATGCGCGCTTGAAAGAGCGTCGCCGCTTCTGACATTTTTGAAAGATTTCCTGTGATAGCGGTGGAATATCCCTGCCACTATCGTCATCTTCGTCAGTTTTGGCGATCGTCAGGAGATGGTCGGAGGTTGGCACTGGTTTTTCCAAGTATCTCTTTAAGAGATTTAAATGGAAAACCTTCTCCTTTCCTTCAATAGAGATCTGGTAGTTAGCCTTAGAAATCTTTTTCAGGACGGTAAACGGCCCTTGCCATCCGATCTTCAGTTGGTTGTTCTCGGTAGGGAGCAACACCAAAACTTTCTCTCCTGCTTCCAGTTCTCTCTCTTCCGCGACTTTCCTGTATCGGTTAGCGTGCTTTGTGCGAGCTCGCTTAAAGTTAGTCGTTGCTAGGTCCCACCCTAGTTTCAACCTTTCCTTTAAAACCGACACATATTTACTTGCTGAGACGACTGTCTCATCCGCCTTCTCGTCTGTCAGAGACTGAAGTAAGGCTTCAAGCGGGCCCTTAATGGGTCTGCCAAATAAGAGTGTAGCTGGCGGAAATCCTGTGGAAGTATGAGGAGATTCTCTGTAGCCAAATAATGCTGCAGGAATACAGAGATCCCAATCTTCAGGTTTCACTTGTGCCAGCTTACTTAGCATCATGGTGAGGTTTCCATTAGCACGTTCCACGAGCCCATTTCCCGCCGGAGTATATGGCTTAGTGTGGATGTGCTGGGTCCTCAAGATCTTAACGATCTCATCCATCAACAGGTTTCGGTATGGAGATCCATTATCCGTCAACACTTGCTGAGGGAATCCCAACCGAGTGAAAATCTGCACGAGGGCTTCTGCGACATGCTTGGCATCTGCGCATGTTAGCGGGATAGCTTCTGCCCATAAAGTGCATGTATCGACTAAGGTCAGGATAAACCTGTTCCTTCTTTTAGTCCTTTCGAAAGGCCCTAAAATGTCGATCACAACCCGTTCGAATGGTGTTCCCATTATTGGCATTTCACCCATGTGGACTGGGGGGGTCCGTTGCTTGGGTGGTACCCGTTGGCACTGGGCACAGGATTTGACGTACCTGATAATATCAGTGTTTACTCCTGGCCACCAATAATGAGTGGTTATACGTTGGTTTGTGGCGTTCTGTCCCATATGTCCGCTAAAGGGAAGAGAGTGCCCCATTTCTAGGATTTGGCTTCTGTACTGTTTCGGTACTAGGAGCTGGTTGTAACCTTGGTCAGGCTTGCCCGTTCTCCGATAAAGTACGCCATCCTCAGAAAAAATGTCCCCGTGCTGTTTGGGTTCCTTAGCCATGGGCAGTTTCCTAAAGCAGGGTGCCAAAGTAGGGTCCTTGTATTGCGCTTCTTTAAGTTCCATAGGTAACAAATTAGGCGCAGGCTCCCGTTCCTTCTTGGTTTGCCCTCTTGTAGTTACTGCTGCCACAATCGGCTCTTCCGGTTTCCCAATACACACGTATCTCCCGCCAAGTATGACTGGGTAGATGGGATCATCCATAACAGCCGCTTTGATCACACCTCTGACAAAGTCAGAGTGTATCTCCACCAATGCGATGGGAAGCGCTGTAGGTGCCTCACTCTTACGAACTCCACAAAGTTGGACGGTCTCTGCTGTCTCTTGACCGGGTTTGACCAGGTTCCTGGCAACAATGCAATCATAAGAAAGCCCCGTGTCAAATAAGCAAGAAGTTTGAGAACCGTTCAAAGTAACAGTACCTCGCGTTGAGGGTCTATCCCCAACAGGTTGGGAATCACTGTCAATAATTCCGCCTTGCGAGACTGTCAATAAGCATCCGATGCGTTTCGGCTCGGTGTGCTCGGTCTGATCATATGTCCCGTGCTCAGGGGTTTTCCCTTTGCCACCTTGTCCTTTCTGGCTGCGCTGCCATGTAGGGCGGTCGGGTTGATCAGACTGTTTGGGGTGGTTGGGGTACTTGTTCTTGTAGAACTTGGATTTTTCAGGAGGGGGGTTTTGAGGTCCAGTTTCTCTGTGGTTGTTTTGGTTAGAAGCCTGAGAAGATTGCTCTAGGTTATGTTTTCGAAAATGCTCCTCTGTCGGTTTCCGCTTTGTGGCCGGTAGTTCAGCCAGCGCATTGTGATAACGCTCAGACTTTTCCAAAATGTCTTCAAGTTTTTCTGCCCCCTGCTCAGCGAGAAATCTCCGGGTATCAGCAGACAAAGTGTTCTTTATTTGTTCAGTTAGAACAAGTTCCTCAAGACCTTCATAGGTAGAGGGGAGCTGCGAAAGCTCAAGGCACTTTGTTAGATATCCCTTAAGACGAGATGAGAACTGGTGAAAAGTTTCAGAATTCTCTTTCCGGCTGTTGCGAAACAGTTGCAAAAACTTGCGAGCGTTCATTTCAAAGCGCTCCAGTAACGCTTTCTTCAACACATCGTAGTCGTCTTGTTGGCTACTTTCCAGCTTAGAATAAACATCATAAGCAGAACCTTTTAGGGCCTGGGAAAGTTTCATATTCCAACGCGACCTCTCTAACCCGTACAGAGTTGCAATTTTCTCAAATTTTTCTAACCATGTGTCAATCTTCTCATTTGGACAAGGAAAAGATTCAAGAGTGAAAGACATAGCATTTAGTTGAAGAGATTGAGTGTTAGCAGGGTCAGTTAAGGAAGAATGAGGAGAAGACTCTCCATTGCTGGAGGTAGAGGCAGCACCACGACTTTGAAACTCTAGAGCTTTAAGTGCCAGCTCATGCTGTCTCTGTTTCTCTTTTTCCTCAAGCTGTCTCTCCTCCCTCTCCTTCTCATGCTGTCTCTCCTTTTCCTTTTCCTCATGCTGCATCCTGCGAATTTCCATTTCCTCGTCCATCTTCTTCTGCTGTAATAGACGGTCTGCTCTTTCCCTCTCTCTAGCTTCTGCTTCTTTCCTCTTGAGTTCTTCTTTTTCCTCTTTAGCTTCAGCTGCTTTCCTCTCCGCATCATATCTCTCAAGTTCGTCTCTGACAAATGCTTTCGCTTCTTCTCCTTCCAGTCCCTCCTCTCTCGCTTCGTCCCTGAGAAGTTGTCTAAGCTTTGCCCTCTCGGCCATATTATGTCAGTGACTGAGACACGTGGAGATAGAAAATAGGAAAAAGAATAACCTGGTTCCTACCACTTACGAGAAAAAAAAATTCCAAAAATCAAAAGATGATATCCTTAACCCTGGGATACCTCCTCCAAAGTAAAATCTAACTATCGCTGCTATTATCGGCAATAAAGCACTCAATGCAAAACACGACTACGCCAAATAAATGGTAGTTAAGATTACAACTGAAAAATAAGTTGCTACAGTGGAAAAGCAAAAGAATATTGCAAAAATTAAAGAGAAAAATAATCCCTTAATTTTTAAAAATCCACTATAAGTTCGCCCCTGAAGTCAGATCGGGTAAGGGAGGGAATTAATCTGGACAAAAAAGTCCGAAACACACTCCTTAACTTAGTTCAAACGCCGTTCTGCCTCAGTACCCAGTGAATGTTATACACTCACCACTTTACCAGCATTTAGTATTACAATCAGCAGTTAACATATATCCCGACAAAATCAACCTGTAACCAAAATGTATATTATTCAAAGATGCTGTGGAAAAAAAAACTTATTATTTTGTGTGGTCAGCACGCCCGTAAACAGATCGCTAGTCTAGGGGGTAATTATTTTAAAGATATAACAACTCACAAGACATCACACTCTTACTCTATATCAGAATACAGAATCTTAAGTTCAAAATCCAGATAGACGAGTCCACGTTTGTCGTACTCGTCTTCCTATTCTAAGTTCAAAGACCGGAAACGAGCCCTCATTTGTAAGTAGATTTGTTAGATTTCCGATAGGAGAATTAAGACTAGGTTTGGTCCCTTCTGAATAGGTTTGAATAGGTGATAGACTCAGTGAGAGTTAGTGAAAGGTAATAGAATTTCCACACACGTGAGATGATAGATTTGATATAGTGGCTGTCTCTGAAAGCGAAAAGAATTCTTCTCTCTCTCACCTATCTTCTACAACAGTTGTTACAGCGTCAGACAGACTACACCAATATACATATTACGTATATTTCTATCACTCACAGGCACGCACATACACGTGACGACAGGTAAACACACAGACGTGGGAAAACTATAACAATGATATATATATTATCTAGAACGAGCTGACCAAACACGATTATTAAGTTCAAGAGCGATTTTATTATCAGGAAAAATCGGCTCACAACATCAAAGAAAGTACATCAAGGAAAATACATATACACATAGTCATAAAAAAATCAAGGAAATGTTGCAAGGATGATAGCCCCGTTATAGTGTTAACTCTAGGTTTAGCCCGGCCCCGTTAAGAGAACAGATGATGGCGCCAGAGTCACAGATACATAGGGTTTGAGTCTAAGAGTTTTTCTTTGTTTTATCTCGTAATTATATGCACAGAGTTTGAAAAAAATCTGATTTAACCTAAGACAAAAACACAAGAACTCTAGCCTTAGCAACAAATTATGCAGATTGAAAAAAAAAATTAGGACAGCAACAGGGTGTCAAAGATAAAATAGTGAAAAATATCACTCAAACCAGCGTACACTCATTCATTCCGCCATGGCTTCTCACACTTGTACTCACGACTTTGCTTGCTGCCTCTTGGAACACATTGATTTTAGATTTTCACACAGACTCAAAAAATGCAGTCTTCTGCCAAGAAGTCCCCAGTTCCAAAAGACGTATTTAACTTGGAGTCTCCGGGAACGACTACTTGGGTATGCAAATTTGTTCAAATGTCTGATTAAGTCACCTAACAATTATTCCAGGCGCGGGAGTTAGCAGAGCACAGTGTCAATAGCGTAGGTTTAAAAAAAAATGATGAATGTCAGGTCGGTGCCTTCCCTCAGTATAGGATTCACTTTAGTCACACCACAGATTTGTCCACAAGATATAATCTAGTCGGGAAATGATTGTTAATATTCACGCCGCCAGGCAGCAAATTATATAGAGTTTCTAGAAGAAATTAAGTGCTGGCTCCAAGGTCCAGTATTTATCATTACAGTCTTTGAAAACCCGTTATAGGGATATTAGTATTTCTGTCTAACTTGCACCGTCAGATCAGTGTTACTTGAGAAAACCCACGTGGTTCAAAATAAGGACTGTCTATTTCTTCACAAGTATGGAAACTACTACTAGGTGCTGGTAAAGTTAGGGTCACCCCAAAACTTTCACTGTGTGGAGGAAAAATAACACATATAATATAATAAACAGAATCTGTACTGGTTAAAACTTACATTTAAACTTGCAAGCAGAGAGCTTTGCTTATCATTTAAACTTCCCGTGACGTAAGTTATATTTAAAAATCAGCATTCCTCATAAATTAGGAACACGTGCGTATCCCGTCATCATTCATGAGGCTCGATTCTAGAGTTTATACGTTAGTTTAGAAAAATACACTCGACTGAGTATTAGCGGTTAAATTAAATTCATAAATAGCTACAATTGCCGTTATAAGCTAGAAATTAAATTCTTAGTCTGCTTTCCACTGAATGCTTCCCTAGAAAATATAATAGCCTACCACTTTATTTCTCTTCTGCGCTAAAGAAATAGATTAAAATGAATTTAGCGATTTAACACTTTAACACTCACAAAATCTATATATCTATCATATTAATTACCTCAACCACAGAATTACAGGTAGTCGCACAACTTAAGAATAAAAATGCTGAAAATATTTCTGGAAGTCTAGAAGTTCGACAAATTGCCGAAACAAACTGAGATCTTCGCTAACAGCTATTCTGTTTTTCGAGCGACCTATCTACTGTGGAGTCTATGAGCGAGAATGAAATTAAAGTTTCAAACTTGGCCAATATCTTAAAATCAGACAAAGGGCCCAAACTCATTTCGCCAAGCGAAATTATCTCCCCTACTCCCAACATTTACGTCCGCTTAACGCGTGTCGTAACTGTCACCTACTGACCACGATGTACGCGTGTCAGTTTCAAATCCCAGACAGCCTGACTCCATTGCCCAAGTGAGCGCCGTGTCAGTTTGGGATTTTCCAGCCAAATGTCTGGATACTGCCCGGTGCAGATGTAAAGTATCACACCTCACCGGGACTAATGCCGAGAAGAAGCTCGCGCGCTCGGTGAGAATGTAGACGATTTGCTACGTCCTGTGTTCAGCGAACCGACTTATCACGCCTTATGACGCCCTGCAGCCCTGACATCTACGTAATATCGTCCTAGCGCGATTCTCAGTTTAAGAGAAAGGAAAAAGGTAAAGTTTGCGAATTATATGAGAATAATATTCGCAAAACGAATGGATGAAAAATATACAGGAAAAATGAAATACAGAGATAATAAAAGAGAGAATTTGGGTGAACAAATAGGAAGAAAATGTAGGAAATTAAATGAATATAAACCCTACGTGACAGTATGTATGTATGTATGTATGTATGTATGTATGTATGTATGTATGTATGTATGTATGTATGTATGTATGTATGTATGTATGTATGTATGTATGTATGTATGTATGTATGTATGTATGTATGTATGTATGTATGTATGTATGTATGTATGTATGTATGTATGTATGTATGTATGTATGTATGTATGTATGTATGTATGTATGTATGTATGTATGTATGTATGTATGTATGTATGTATGTATGTATGTATGTATGTATGTATGTATGTATGTATGTATGTATGTATGTATGTATGTATGTATGTATGTATGTATGTATGTATGTATGTATGTATGTATGTATGTATGTATGTATGTATGTATGTATGTATGTATGTATGTATGTATGTATGTATGTATGTATGTATGTATGTATGTATGTATGTATGTATGTATGTATGTATGTATGTATGTATGTATGTATGTATGTATGTATGTATGTATGTATGTATGTATGTATGTATGTATGTATGTATGTGTATGTATGTATGTATGTATGTATGTATGTATGTATGTATGTATGTATGTATGTATGTATGTATGTATGTATGTATGTATGTATGTATGTATGTATGTATGTATGTATGTATGTATGTATGTATGTATGTATGTATGTATGTATGTATGTATGTATGTATGTATGTATGTATGTATGTATGTATGTATGTATGTATGTATGTATGTATGTATGTATGTATGTATGTATGTATGTATGTATGTATGTATGTATGTATGTATGTATGTATGTATGTATGTATGTATGTATGTATGTATGTATGTATGCCGAATCCCATTCAAGGGTATGTGGATGACGTAAGTCTCTTTGCCACCAACATACACGACCTACAATCAATGGCACAGAAGACAACAGCATTTATGGAGACCAGCGGGATGGAGGTTAAGCCACAAAAGTGTGCAGTGTTCAGCGGTCAGCGAAGCGGAAACAATTGGGTCAAAACTCGTAAGGCGGACATTAATATCCAAGGTCATGAAATCCCCTCTTCTGATCGAGGGCGTTCCTACAGATACCTAGGACATGACATTACAATTGATAATACATCGGACCAGTTTCAAGCAAGCAGCCTTATATTAGAATTTAGGTCAAATTTAACCAAATTAAGCTGTGCCCCACTACCAACATCAGCAAAGATCTCATTAATTAACCCGATGTGTTTCGGTCCTCTCATGTTTTATTTTTCTAACATACACTTTACAGAAAAACAACTTAAAGAAATTGAAGATGAAATTGTACAACACGTTAGAACATGGTTAGTCCTAAATGAATCATCCACAAGGAGCTATTTCTTCTGTCCCAGGTCGAAGGGTGGACTTGGCATACCAAACCCCTTCATATTATACCACTCTCGACATATTTCATTCCTTATCAGTATGCTCAATTGTGATGATAATCTTGTAAAAACTGCAGCAATAAACTCGTTAGATAGACATATGAAAAAACGTAAAATAGACCAAGTAGGTGAAGATAGGAATAACTTTGCAAGCTACGAGTTAAACGAAACAAACCATCTAGCTAAAAGATCGAAGGTGAAAGGCCAAGATCATTTTGGGTAGAACTGAATGAAGAATGCGCGCGTGAAGGAGTGAGTGTGAAAGTGGATGACAGTGGCCATTACAGTGTACAATTAGACGTAGATGAAGATGTAAGTCTAACATACAAGTCAGCAAATGCTTTTTATTCTGGATTTAAATCACATAAACTTAACCTAATTCTAAGTGAACTAAAAAGTAAATCGTCACAAGGGAGAATAGTGCGCGAAATGAAATGTGTAAACCACTCATTGTCATCTAGTTTTCTATCTAATGTTAAATTAAGTGATAAAATACTTTCATTTGCTGTGAGATCGAGGTTACAGTTGCTGGAATGCGAAAGTCTTTTACATCTATACTACCCACAGACATACACGAAAATGTGCAAAATATGTAACCACCCATACGAAACAGTGTCACATTTATTGAATGGATGTACCAAATTTCAAACATTATACCAACAAAGGCACAATAGAGCTGTAGACATTATTTATGAGAAACTGAAATCTGCATACAATAATAAAAGTGACATAACAATAAACAAAGAGATAATAGTTAAACCATCACTTTTCGGCAGCAGCAACGCCTCATTTAAGACTCATGCCGTAAAACCTGATTTAACAATAATCAATCGACAGAACAAAACAGCTTTTATAGTGGAGGCAGCAATACCATATGATGCCCATTTAGATAAATGTTACCAACATAAATTTGATAAGTACTATCCATTGACTGCAGAAATTAACGAACTAGGCTACCGTACGCATGTAATCGTACTGATAATTGGTAGTTTGGGTCATGTGCATGCAAAGTGTGTGAGTGGATTAATGTCGCTAGGGTTGCGGAAATTTGAAGCAAAGGTTTTATGTAAATATGTCAGTATTAGTGCAATTATAGGTTCTTACAGAATATGGAAACTTCGATGTAAAAAAACACCCATTTTGAATTGCTGGGATGTTTTCCACACAGTCTACACTCAATTGTGCTCCTCTGTATACTATACCATACGACTATTGTATTTGATGCTATATTTAATATCTCACGCCACTAGCTGTCAAAGTTTTTTTTATGGCAAACAAAATTCTGATAAAACCTCCATGTAAAAACAACCATATTGCTCTACTTGAATGGTATTCCTCACACATTTTGTAAATTTCAATAATTCTCATTTTTGGCAGGGTATACCATATCATTATATGCCAATGTCTTTTAGAAAGCTTAAAATTTTTTATGTATGTGTAACACAAAGGTTCGATGTAAAAACACCCACATATAACACTTGAGACGTCTTCAACACTTTATGTAAATTCTAATGATTCTCCTATTTGCCATGTTGTATCTATTATATCATGTCTGTACATATTAATGTATTTTATGGAGAATAAAGATTCTGATTATGTATGTATGTATGTATGTATGTATGTATGTATGTATGTATGTATGTATGTATGTATGTATGTATGTATGTATGTATGTATGTATGTATGTATGTATGTATGTATGTATGTATGTATGTATGTATGTATGTATGTATGTATGTATGTATGTATGTATGTATGTATGTATGTATGTATGTATGTATGTATGTATGTATGTATGTATGTATGTATGTATGTATGTATGTATGTATGTATGTATGTATGTATGTATGTATGTATGTATGTATGTATGTATGTATGTATGTATGTATGTATGTATGTATGTATGTATGTATGTATGTATGTATGTATGTATGTATGTATGTATGTATGTATGTATGTATGTATGTATGTATGTATGTATGTATGTATGTATGTATGTATGTATGTATGTATGTATGTATGTATGTATGTATGTATGTATGTATGTATGTATGTATGTATGTATGTATGTATGTATGTATGTATGTATGTATGTATGTATGTATGTATGTATGTATGTATGTATGTATGTATGTATGTATGTATGTATGTATGTATGTATGTATGTATGTATGTATGTATGTATGTATGTATGTATGTATGTATGTATGTGTATGTATGTATGTATGTATGTATGTATGTATGTATGTATGTATGTATGTATGTATGTATGTATGTATGTATGTATGTATGTATGTATGTATGTATGTATGTATGTATGTATGTATGTATGTATGTATGTATGTATGTATGTATGTATGTATGTATGTATGTATGTATGTATGTATGTATGTATGTATGTATGTATGTATGTATGTATGTATGTATGTATGTATGTATGTATGTATGTATGTATGTATGTATGTATGTATGTATGTATGTATGTATGTATGTATGTATGTATGTATGTATGTATGTATGTATGTATATGTATGTATGTATGTATGTGTATGTATGTATGTATGTATGTATGTATGTATGTATGTATGTATGTATGTATGTATGTATGTATGTATGTATGTATGTATGTATGTATGTATGTATGTATGTATGTATGTATGTATGTATGTATGTATGTATGTATGTATGTATGTATGTATGTATGTATGTATGTATGTATGTATGTATGTATGTATGTATGTATGTATGTATGTATGTATGTATGTATGTATGTATGTATGTATGTATGTATGTATGTATGTATGTATGTATGTATGTATGTATGTATGTATGTATGTATGTATGTATGTATGTATGTATGTATGTATGTATGTATGTATGTATGTATGTATGTATGTATGTATGTATGTATGTATGTATGTATGTATGTATGTATGTATGTATGTATGTATGTATGTATGTATGTATGTATGTATGTATGTATGTATGTATGTATGTATGTATGTATGTATGTATGTATGTATGTATGTATGTATGTATGTATGTATGTATGTATGTATGTATGTATGTATGTATGTATGTATGTATGTATGTATGTATGTATGTATGTATGTATGTATGTATGTATGTATGTATGTATGTATGTATGTATGTATGTATGTATGTATGTATGTATGTATGTATGTATGTGTATGTATGTATGTATGTATGTATGTATGTATGTATGTATGTATGTATGTATGTATGTATGTATGTATGTATGTATGTATGTATGTATGTATGTATGTATGTATGTATGTATGTATGTATGTATGTATGTATGTATGTATGTATGTATGTATGTATGTATGTATGTATGTATGTATGTATGTATGTATGTATGTATGTATGTATGTATGTATGTATGTATGTATGTATGTATGTATGTATGTATGTATGTATGTATGTATGTATGTATGTATGTATGTATGTATGTATGTATGTATGTATGTATGTATGTATGTATGTATGTATGTATGTATGTATGTATGTATGTATGTATGTATGTATGTATGTATGTATGTATGTATGTATGTATGTATGTATGTATGTATGTATGTATGTATGTATGTATGTATGTATGTATGTATGTATGTATGTATGTATGTATGTATGTATGTATGTATGTATGTATGTATGTATGTATGTATGTATGTATGTATGTATGTATATCCGTTGTGGTGGGTACGAATTATTTCAACACTGTGTAGTTTATTTTACGACAGCGAGAATAATTTCAAATCAACACGGCCTGACGGCCAACCCTTCAGCATTGAGTTTCTTAAGTTTATCAAACGTATTTTGCTGAAGTTTCCTGTTACTACGCCGGAACCAACAACCAGTACTGAAGAGGTGAATGACATACAACAATTGAATGACTTTATTGAAGCGGCCCTATCTTTTATTAGGCATAACATCTGCCCAAATTTCTAACGAAACAAAGAAAATGGTAACACACACAATGCGGGAAGCGTGACACGAGAGGAACTACTCTACTTGTTAGAAACAGATCAGAGTAAATAATAATAATAATAATAAATTCTTTAAGCGCCAAACACGGCGCATAAGGCAGAAACCAGTGCTCTCCAGGTTGTTCGTTGTGACGCCACTCCTCTTAGCTCTTGCACATTATTTAGGCCCAACGTTCTTCCTTCTCTTATTATTGTTCTTCTGAGTGTTTCTTTTGGTCTTCCTTTTTTCCTCTTACCCTCAGGAACCCAAGTGAGCGCCTGTAGTGGTATTCTGTTGTTTTGCATTCGTAGGACATGACCGATATATGACCATCGTCTTTTCCTTATATAGTCGGAGATATATTTCTGCCTAGAGTCTTCTCTTATTTGTCGATTAGTCTTGAATTCTTTCCAACTGATGTTCATGAGTTTTCTAAGACATTTGTTCTCGAATGTATTCAGCTTGTTCTCCAATGATTTTGTTATTTTCCAACTCTCACAGCCGTATGTTAACACTGAGATAACATTTGAATTAAACAGACGAAGCTTGGTATGTATATTCAAAGTAAAGCCATCAATGTAATAAAACACAACAACAAGTTGTCGACCACCACCTGTAACATAGACATACAAGACATAGAAACACATTTTAAGGAACGCAGCCAGCGCAGACTTAATACACTTGCAAGCGACCCCCCATGGAAAGAAGAAATCGTCATACAAGAGCCGAAGCACACACCGGTCACTGACCCATTTACCGTAGGCGAAGTAATATCGTGTATCAAAAAACTGCCGAGTAGGAAATCACCTGGAGCTGACGGTGTGACGTATGATACCATCAAGCAGCAAGCAAACAAGCTCGCACCAATCCTGACGGTTATTTTTAACACATGCCTTTCCAACCAACGGGTGCCACCAGACTGGAAGCACGGTGTAATTACCCTTGTGCCTAAAAATGGAAATTTAAGCACTATCGAAGACTGGAGACCCATCTCTCTTCTGCTATCATCATAAAAGCTGTTCATGAAATTAATTCAATCTCGACACATGCAGTGGATTGTTGACACCCAGCGACTGTCGCCTCGGCAAAAAGGATCATTGCCAAGAAATGGTCTTCAAGAACACGTCTTCACCTTAAAAACAGCAGTTAGTGACTTTCTACATTCATCAGGAAAGGCCTATCTGTGCTTTATTGATATTAAAGATGCATTTGGCAGCATTGACCACGAGTTTATGATAAGGGAGCTAAGCGAATCAGGCTACCCGGACGTCTTTGTCAACATCACCAAAGATATATACAGTGGCTCCTCATATCAAGTTAAAAACGCCAGTACTATCACAGACCGGATCGAGCGTAAGAAAGGTATTATTCAGGGGTGCCCATGGAGTGTCATTGTATTTGAACAAGGCATTGATAAATGGCTGCGGTGGATTGAGCAAGGTTATCAAATACATCACATACCGAATCCCATTCAAGGGTATGTGGATGACGTAAGTCTCTTCGCCACCAACATACACGACTTACAATCAATGGCACAGAAGACAACAGTATTTATGGAGACCAGCGGGATGGAGGTTAAGCCACAAAAGTGTGCAGTGTTCAGCGGTCAGCGAAGCGGAAATAATTGGGTCAACACTCGTAAGGTGGACATTAATATCCAAGGTCATGAAATCCCCTCTTCTGATCGAGGGCGTTCCTACAGATACCTAGGACATGACATTACAATTGATAATACATCGGACCAGTTTCAAGCAAGCAGCCTTATATTAGAATTTAGATCAAATTTAACCAAATTAAGCTGTGCCCCACTACCAACATCAGCAAAGATCTCATTAATTAACCCGATGTGTTTCGGTCCTCTCATGTTTTATTTTTCTAACATACACTTCACAGAAAAACAACTTAAAGAAATTGAAGATGAAATTGTACACCACGTTAGAACATGGCTAGCGCTAAATGAATCATCCACAAGGAGCTATTTCTTTTGTCCCAGGTCGAAGGGTGGCCTTGGCATACCAAACCCCTTCATATTATACCACTCTCGACATATTTCATTCCTTGTCAGTATGCTCAATTGTGATGATAGTCTTGTAAAAACTGCAGCGATAAACTCGTTAGATAGACATATGAAAAAACGTAAAATAGACCAAGTAGATGATGATAGGAATAACTTTGCAAGTTACGAGTTAAATGAAACAAACCATCTAGCTAAAAAATCGAAGGTGAATTGGCCAAAATCATTTTGGGTAGAACTGAATGAAGAATGCGCGCGTGTGAAGGAGTGAGTGTGAAAGTGGATGACAGTGGCCATTACACTGTACATTTAGATGTAGATGAAGATGTGAGTCTAACATACAAGTCAGCAAATGCTTTTTATTCTGGATTTAAATCACATAAACTTAACCTAATTCTAAGTGAACTAAAAAGTAAATCATCACAAGGGAGAATAGTGCGCGAAATGAAATGTGTAAACCATTCATTGTCATCTAGTTTTCTATCTAATGTTAAATTAAGTGATAAAATACTTTCATTTGCTGTGAGATCGAGGTTACAGTTGCTGGAATGCGAAAGTCTTTTACATCTATATTACCCACAGACATACACGAAAATGTGCAAAATATGTAACCACCCATACGAAACAGTGTCACATTTATTGAATGGATGTACCAAATTTCAAACATTATACCAACAAAGGCACAATAGAGCTGTAGACATTATTTATGAGAAACTGAAATCCTCATACAATAATAAGAGTGACATAACAATAAATAAAGAGATAATAGTTAAACCATCACTTTTCGGCAGCAGTAACACCTCATTTAAGACACATGCCGTAAAACCTGATTTAACGATAATCAATCGACAGAACAAAACAGCTTTTATAGTAGAGGCAGCAATACCATATGACGCCCATTTAGATAAATGTTACCAACATAAATTTGATAAGTACTATCCATTGGCTGCAGAAATTAACGAACTAGGCTATCGTACGCATGTAATCGTACTGATAACACTGGCTAACAAAAAAAATTTTTTTTTTCTTTCTCTTACATTTCTATGTTTTTCTGGTCAATTTTAATGCGCTGTTTTTAAATCTGCAAACTGTTTTTCTCTATCAGGTCGGGATCTCTAGAAATATGCAATTGAAGTTTTTTAACAACGCATACAGTATTACAACATCATTTGTACAAGAAGTATAACAGTTATGTAGGCTTGAATTTCTTTGCAGTCGACTTTCGTCGGTGAATGGCATGTGGTACATCGCGATGAAGCATCCAACAATAATCGGCAAGCATGGTCACACTCCACCGTCCTTGATAACGTGACTCCATTACGGCGATATCTTGATGGAATCGTTCTCCATGTTCATCGCTGACTTCGCCAAGGTTGTCAGGGAAAAAGTCAAGATGCGAATCGAGCAAATGGATTTTGAGGGACATGTTACAGCCCATAATTCTGTATGCATCTATGCACTGCTTAACAATATGCACATAGTCGACAGATTTGTGATTTCCCAGAAAGTTATCGACGATCGATTTGAATGCCATCCATGCGCGAAGTTCACTACCATGTAACAAGTTCTCGAATTGTTTGTCTGCAATAACTTTCCTAATCTGAGGTCCTACAAAGATACCTTCCTTTATCTTTGCATCGCTAATTTGCGGAAACTTTTCTCGAAGATAAGTGAAAGCTTTGCTCGTTTTATCTAACGCTTTTAAGAAATTCTTCATGAGCCCCAACTTTATATGTAACGGTGTAGAACTCGTTCTTCCCCGGATAACTAAAGGCTCGGGTATTACATTTTTATGCCCGAGCTGCATACGATCCCTGATAGGCCACACCTTTCTTGCATAATGTTCCTGTCTGTTGCGGCTGTCCCATTCACATAGGAAGCAACAAAGTTTAGTATACCCAGTCTGCATGCCCGTGAGAATTGCAATGACCTTTAGGTCTCCACAAATCCGCCATTGGTAGTCATTGTACTTTATTTTTGCCAAAAGTATAGCCATATTGTCATAAGTTTCTTTCATATGAACAGAGTAGGCGACTGGAATTGATGAAAATAAATTTCCATTATGCAATAACACGGCTTTTAGACTAGTCTTGGAAGAGTCGATGAAAAGTCGCCATTCGTTGACTATGTGCTCATGACCGAGGTGCACCATTAGACCTTTTACATCTTTGCAATAGCAAATGTCATCATCCATCTCAAAGTATTGAACAAGTTCTCTGTGTCTATGACGAAATTTAGATATCGGAGTATTGGGCGCTAAAAGATTCCATTCTTTGAGTCGCGAACCGAGTAATTCCGCTTGTCCTTTGGTGAGAGCGAGATCACGTATTAGATCTGAAAGTTCTGAATGGTTAATTAAGTGAACACCATCATTCACCGGTATATAATCCGAGTCAGAATTAGTTTATAAAGCAGGTAAACTATCACCTTCTGATGGTTCATTCACGTCCAACGGATATTGTTCTGGTGGAACTGGGATCGGACACGTGATTGGATCATGAGGCACTGGTTTCGAAACCGATTCAATATGTGGATAAACCACAGACTTTCTAGTTTTAAAAGTGAAACCATAGATATTTGTCAAGCAGAAGTAACAATCAGTAGCGTGATTTGTCGGTTCACGCCATATTACTGGCACTCCAAAAGGCATCGACTTATGCTTCGGCGATTTTCGTAACCAACCTGCCAATGTATTTGCACAAGTCGAACAAGCTGCATTTGGCTTCCAAGATTTATTTGCATCATCAACTTTCGAATCGAAATAAAGTTCATATGCTTTCTTTAGCAATGGTGTAAAGTTTTTCTGGTGAACACGATCGGTAAAATATCCGCACACGTAACAGAACAGATCAGCCGAATTTCTACAACTTCTAGAAGCCATATTTCACTCAGAATTATTTCAAAATACAGTAACTATTTGAAATATAACGTAACATATGTCATGCATCTTTTAGCAGTATAAAAAGTAGAATTATTTTGCATTTTATAATTTTTTAAAAGTTATATAGTAAAAATGAAACGGAGCAAATAACGGTTTCCCAAAAATATATTTATTCACAAATATCTTAAGAACCCGACGTGATAGAGATAAACGGATTTCAAATTTGAAATCAGCGCAAGAAACTGACCTAAGAACACTTATTCTTATATAAGAAAGAAAAATGTTGTTTGTCAGTGTAATTGGTAGTTTGGGTCATGTGCATGCAAAGTGTGTGAGTGGATTAATGTCGCTAGGGTTGCGGAAATTTGAAGCAAAGGTTTTATGTAAATATGTCAGTATCAGTGCAATTATAGGTTCTTACAGAATATGGAAACTTCGATGTAAAAAACACCCATTTTAAATTGCTGAAATGTTTTCCCCACCGTCTAATCTCAATTGTGCTCTGTCTACTATACCAAACGACTATTGTATTTGATGCTATATTTAATATCTCACTCTACTAGCTGTCAAAGTTTTTTTTATGGCAAACAGAAATTCTGATAAAACCCCCATGTAAAAACAACCATATTGCTCAACTTGAATGGTATTCCACACACATTTTGTAAATTTCAATAATTCTCATTTTTTGGCAGGTTATATCATATCATTATATGCCAATGTCTTTTAGAAAGCTTAAAAAAATTTTATGTATGTGTAACACAAAGGTTCGATGTAAAAACACCCACATATAACTACTTGAGACGTCTTCAACACTTTATGTAAATTCTAATGATTCTCCTATATGCCATGTTGTATCTATTATATCATGTCTGTACATTAATGTATTTTATGGAGAATAAAGATTCTGTATGTATGTATGTATGTATGTATGTATGTATGTATGTATGTATGTATGTATGTGTATGTATGTGTGTATGTGTGTATGTGTGTGTGTGTGTGTGTGTATGTATGTATGTATGTATGTATGTATGTATGTATGTATGTATGTATGTATGTATGTATGTATGTATGTATGTATGTATGTATGTATGTATGTATGTATGTATGTATGTATGTATGTATGTATGTATGTATGTATGTATGTATGTATGTATGTATGTATGTATGTATGTATGTATGTATGTATGTATGTATGTATGTATGTATGTATGTATGTATATTATATATATATATATATATATATATATATATATAGAGGAAAATGAAATTCCATCTCAGAAAATTAAATACATCCCTCACTCCCCTGTTGAGTACACAACAATTTGATGCACCACACAATAACGTACACAAATACGCTAGCGTATTTAAACTGCAATAAATGTAATCAAATCGAGACAACCTATATCGGACCTCACAATTACAGTAGGTTATAGCCTACGGACTTAACCTTATACAATTAATTTCGCAAGCGTATTTACGCTGCAAATATTATAAATCAAAAGATGAGGAAATATTAATTACACAGCTGTCTTCTGACACATTATCCAAATAGTCAGCTAGCAAATTTCACAACTTACACTCCCGTATCTAAACGCTATACTCACACAGATAATATCACAAAGCTACCACAACAACCAAAGATCGAACTAGCTTATCCTAGAAAAGCATTATATGCACCTCTTACATTAAATACTTTCTCTAAGATAGTAATTGATGGCACTTTAGTTAAATTACTTCAATGAATTTCTCCCGAAAACTTGACTTTAACGTGTTGAGATCTTACAGGGCTATCTGCTACGCTAATTAAATTTATTACATACCCACTACCGAATATCTCACTGAGAAAGCGATATGACTTCGATTTCACGGCTGAATATTTCTGCAGACAAAGAGACCCGCTAATGACTATACGCGGGTATATATCATAAAAGACTCCGCTATACCCCACCCTACGTCATCGCTTGGCGTCCCTCTTAAACCAATGGAATCCCTGCAAAAATTAATAACTGTGACCTCCGCCAATAATAACGTACGCAAACTCGTGAGTCATGTTTATCCTGATCGCGCGCATTTTTCTTGCGTCATATTAAATAACGTTACCTGTTGGCGTGAGCAAAATTAGCTTTGATTTGATGAAGCGCCCGGTTTTACATACATTGGTAGAGGTTCACCACTACCCATCGATTTACTGGGTAGGGGTTATTTAACATAGGAAAATTTTCACCCAGCCCAAATAATACTCACGCGCTGATATACAATAAAATGACCGCGATTATTTTAACAAAGAAAAGCCAACGTGATCGCAATTAATTTAGAGAAAGGAAGACTGGTGCAAATCTTAAATTTAAACCCGACCGTAATCCCTCCTGAAAACGCAATAAATTACCAAGAGAAGAAGACTAAACTCAAATAGTTATAGAGAGAAGAAGAATGGTCTCATAACAACATAAATAATTATCTAGAGAGGACTAATGGGGCCTATTGAAAAATAAAATCACAGTACCACATCATATACATTTAGGTGCATTATTCATGTACGTAGCAAAAAAAATGTTATTGAGCTAACCAATCGATGGGTTAGATTGGAAGATGACGTAGGAATTTTGTGGGTTGATATAATGACGTAGAAAAAAAATGAAGAAAAGAAATGAACAAGACGGGAACAGCATTGTTTTGCTGGTGGTCTGAAAAACCCGTGGAGAGATTATGTTTATTCGTGCAACGAATAGGAATACACGACAAGAGGAGTACTGTTTTAAGTGTATAAGTTGATGCATACACCTTTAATGGACGGGTAGGTTTATACACCGTAAAAATCGTGCAATGTTTTAAAAAAAAAGCGACGTTTATTTTTTTTTCAGTCACGATCTCTCGCGAAACCCCTCGCTATCTCTCGCGGAATCCTAGAGCTCTATGGAACCCTGGCTGAGAAACCCTGGTCTAGGAGTAGGGAGAGTGCATTTATACAAATAAATATGCTGCCAGAACTGAAAATAATATATATATATGGAACCTGGCTGCTGGTGTAATGGCTTCCCTGGGTCAGTGAGTACCCGGGGTCGGCGTTTGAGTGCATTTGACCTGAATACCTAAAACCCTGCTGCCAGGATGAAAGCGAATCCTAGGAAAGTCTCAGGTTATATATGACATATCATTGGGCCGAAGGGCTGAAATAGTTTTTAAGGAAAAAAAAAAAAAAAATGATTGCTTTCTGGATTTTTTAAAATTTTTGGTCAAAATAGTGCGCACACTGATTACTGAAACGATTAACATTATAGATGGTATGGTTCAATGCACATACTTTTATGTTTTGTTTTGTTTTTGTCTTTGTTTTTCAAGTCTCTAAAGTGAACAGTAGCGAAGATCGTGAAATTGTGCTTTAAAAACCAAAAAGAAAAGGAAATTGTGATCTACCAGTTTCAGAAGTCATTTTCAGATTTCGAGATAATAATCCTATAGAATCACTGAAAGAGATGTTAGAGGAATACTAAAAATACTCATTATATTTGGTTAGAAATAAAGTAAAATATAAAACAAAAAAGCTTAAATAAGCAAACACGTCAGCTTAACGTACACAATATGATGTGACGGAATAAGAGGGTAAAGACTAAAAAAAACCAAACAAAAAAAACAACAGCTTTAAATGTGATCACTATATGAATTATTTTATCTTTTTGATATCTAAGGGTTTTCTTGTTATATTTAAGCTGACGATGATGTTTCACCGAACCACTCTTCTCTGGTTCTCGTTCGGCTCTCTAAATGACATAATATCAGTCTGCTTTTACACTAGACCCAATTATCGGGTGTACAGCAGGACGAATACCCATATTGTTTAAATGTAATCAATCATCATATCTTCATCATGCTTTTTTTTGCTGCAGCTGTTCCCAAATGTAATGGGTGTTTTGTCGTTAAATACATCTAGCTTGGTGTTACTCCTGTCTCATGTAATTTGTATCATGTCGCCATAAACATCTGTCAGTTAAATCCCTCTCCTTTCACGTAAAGCGTGCACATAAACAAAATACGGAAACAAGACGATTGTAAGCAGTAAATAATTTATTGGAAGCGATAAATTATAAAAACGAAATCGAATCCAACACTAAAATAAGAATCTCCAACTCAAATGTTAAGTCAGTCCTATTGTCTGGCTCTCAGACATGGAGAACAGCAACAACAACAACAACCAAAAGGCTGCAGACTTACATAAATGGGTGCTTGCGTAGAATAGAAGGATTAATATGGTAGGATCAATGTGGAGCTGATGACAAGAACCAGACAAGTGCCAGTGGAACAAGAGATGATGAGAAGACGACGATGGCGATGGATAGGACACACATTGAGGAAACCTGTGGATAGCACTACAAAGCAGTCCTTGTTCTGAAGCCTCCAGGTTCAGAGATGCAGAGGTAGACCAAGAAACTTACAGAGAAAAGAACTGGAGACAGAAGTGAAAATGATGTGGAAAACGTGGAAAGAACTTGCGCTAAAGGCACGTGACAGGAGGACTTGAAATGTGTTTGTTGAAGGCCTATGCTCCTCGGGGAGCTAAAATGTATTGATGAGATTATAAAAAATGGCTGGTTCGTTCCGGGTCCTGTATTCCATAGTTGCGGTTAATGTAGTGAAAGCGAGTACACTAGCGCATATACTCGTATAATATATCAACATCATTATTTTCTCGTTCCTTATGGAGCACAGGACCACCACTGTGGCAGGTCCCCTTACAGGAAACCTGTACAACAGCACCAAGTATGTTCAATCAATCAATACCCTTTAGTTCCCTGAGGAGCATAGGCCTTCAAAGGCCAACAAACTTGGCGTAAATCTTCCTGCCCCGTGCCATCAACTCAAGGTTTTTCCATGACTTACGTCATTTTACTTTATCATGTCTTTTTTTCCCCTTTATGTCTGTCTCCAGATGTCTTTTCCATGTGTACTTTTGTCTTCCTCTGCCTCTCTCACCCTGGGGATTTCAGAACAGGGATTGTCTGGTAATGCTATCAACAGGTTTTCTCAGTGCGTGTCTTTTCCATCTCCAGCGTCTTCTTCTCATCTCTTGTTCCTTTGGCACTTGTCTGGTTCTTGTCATTAGTTCCACATTGGTGATCTTGTCATATCACTTCAACCCTTCTATACTAGGCAGCTTATTACATGAAGAAAAATGTCCTTCATCCTCAAGTGCCATGCCACCAGGTGTCGCTGATCATGTCTCTCCACAACCTCCTGTCACCAGTGCCGTTTATCAATTTTGTTATTGTCTTCTTTCCTAGACTTGATGTCTAACTGTCCAATGTCTTTTCTCTTTGTTGTCCTCTATCTTCATTTTTTACCTTTGATATTTCCTGTTGTAACAACTTTTTTTTTTTTTTAAAGGTGATGAGGAAGATGAGAGGGCACTTAACAGCTGACCGTTATTGCCTCTGTTCTTCCACCATCTTGGTCTACCCTGTTAACCTAAGATTTGGTTATGATTAGGGTATTTAATGTAATTTTATTTTTCGTTTTGTATTTAGCTAACTATTGTCTTTTGCATTTGATGGTTTTAATTTATATTAGTATTTCTTCTTTTTAAGTCTTGTTTTTTGTTTCTTTGTTACTTCTTTGTCTTTCCTTCCACTATGAGTAGTCAATAATTTTGTTTTTCTTTTATGGTTTGTTAGTTTTTGTTGATTAGTTTCTATTTGGTTGAATTTCTTTTCTGAAGTATTATTATTGTTATTATTATTATTACAAATATGTTGTCAGATTTCCTCATAACACGTCAAATAAATAAATAAAATAAAGTGAATGGCTTCCTTCCAGTATCAGTAATACGCTTCCATTGTTCACTTGGCGTCGTTCAAAACTTCTTGTTAGATCTCAACTTCGTTGTTTACAACTTTAAATTGATATGTAAAATACATGTGAAAATAAATGAATTCAGTATGAAAGACAAGAGAAAGGAACGGCAAAATCTCAAACAGGCCTGCGTGCCCAATTCTCAACTCTTTGAAAATAAAGTTCGTTCGTTGGTTCGTACAACAGAATTCTCAACATTCTTCTGTAAAACAACATTTGTGGGGCCGCCAGGGATTTTCCCGCTTGTCTATTAATAGTTCAATGAAACCAAAATTTATTTCTAAGCTTGCCCGAGACAATCATTGCCGACTTATCTCATTTTCATGTCTTCTTGAGCTGCAATATAATTCCCAAGACTTTAATGACTATTGTGTTATTGATGGTAGTTTATGCTTCCGAAGAAGTATTTTGTCATCTGACATCTTTATTCCAGATTATAAAAATTATGGATTGGCTACATCCTTAGAAGAGACGCTGAGACAATCACCAGAACTACCATGCTATGGACTCCAGAAAGAAAGCAAAAGCAAGGACGGCCAAAAGCCACCTGGCGGAGAACTGTGGAGGCGGAGATGTTAAGCATGAACCAGAGCTGGCGCACCATACGAAGGATGACTGTCGACCGAGCAAAGTGTTGACAGTTTGTTGCTGTCCTACAAGACGTCACTAGGCGTGATGGTCACTTATTGCTATGCCAGTCAGCGACCAAGGACCAATGAAGAAGAGATAAAAATGATGATGCTAACAACTAAGGCAGTAAACAACAATTTTCGCAGTTCTGGTGAGAATAAAGGTCACAGTGACTTCATGGCAATGGTGGCAGTAATACTAAAGTTGCATAACGTGAAGAACTTCAAAGAACTTAATCATATAAATAAGAAATATTGCTCAAACTAAACATGTAGTAGCAGAAAATGTGAAAGGAGAAGCATAGACGCGAATCAGCAATATCAAGATATACTTATCAAGAGCTACGTACACCTGTATGTATGTATGTAGGGAAATGGAGGGATATTGTACAAGACAAATCAGTATGTATGTATGTATGTATTTATGCATGCATGTATGTTATACAGAATATAGGGTCATACAGGATATAGAAGCTTAGATGTAAAAAATGTAAAAACACCTATATTAATATAAAGGAGACATTTTACTGTTGTTAAATCTAATCTTCTACATGATATGTTTTATTTAATATATCACACCCTTCTTATATCTAATATATTAAACTACTACATGTGAATATATTTTACAAAGAACACAGATGATGTCAGTTAGATATAAGATAGAAACATGTTCGATACAAAACACAAACACACACACACAACACCAACATTGAACTACATAAGATGCATTCTACACTGTTGCAAATTCTAATGATTCTCCTATTTGGTATGCTGCTTTTTATTATATCATATCAGTACTTGTCAATGTACTTTACGTACTTAGTCATTCCTCTTCTACCGTGAGGTGTAGAGGCTTGTAAGAGAGAGCGCCATACTATTCTATCGGCTGTCTTCCTCCTGACTTGGTTCCATTCTAGTCCTTGGTCCGTCAATGTATTTAAAGGAGAATAAAGATTCTGATATCTATGTATGTATGTATCATATTCTTTCATTCTCTCATCTAATACCCACATGAATTACACGGGGCACTTAGACATCTGCTACATACTTTAAAAAAATAATCAGTACCTACCTTTGCAGTTCCATTCGAACGATTTTCATTAAGATGCAAATGTACCGAGAATTTAAAATATATTTACTTACCAGGAAGTATTAAGGTAGCCTGTCTTTAAATACTTTGGAAATTTATATCGCTTTATACGTTGTAAATAATAAAAAAAATAAATCAACATAAACAGCAAAGATAATTAGAACACCTGATATGGTGGATAAGCCCAGGTTTTAAATATAATACCTTGACTTGGTGATTTTAGGTCACCTAGTTTCTACCTCATGTTTACATTGTCCCATGTACAACTAGAACATCAACAAAAGCCGGAATATCCGATAGCGTAGTAAATATATTACTACAGTATACATGCCAAATAGCTTCAAGGCTATTGGTGAGAGGGACGAAAAGGTAAATGTGAATAGAAGGTATATGTGAGGTGGTGATAAAAGTGACGAGAAGATGCGTGTGAGGTTGTAGTAAAAGTGACGAGAAGATAAGTTGTATGTGGTGTACAGTGACAAAAAGATAGAAGTGAGGCCATGTAAAAATTACGAGAAGATAAATGTGAAGTTGTGGTAGAAGTGACGAGAAGATAAATGTGACGTGATAAAAGTGACGAGAAGGTAAATGTGACGTGATAAAAGCGAAGAGAAGATAAATGTGACGTTATAAAAGTGACGAGAAGATAAATGTGACGTGATAAAAGTGATGAGAAGATAAATGTGAGGTTGTGGTAAAAGTGAAGAGAAGATAAATGTGAAGTCGTATAAAATTGAAGAGAAGATAAATGTGAAGTCGTGTAAAAGTGAAAAGAAGGTAAATGTGAAGTCGTGTAAAAGTGAAGAGATGATTAATGTGAGGTTGTGATAAAATTAACGAGAATATAAATGTGAGGTTGAGGTAAAATTGACTAGAAGATAAATGTGAAGTTGTGGTAAAATTGGTGGCTGTAGCACGTCTCATGCATCAAGGTTGAGATAACTAGCAGTATTGTCAACCGTCTTCAGATACCCGTCTGATGTTGGTATCTAGCGTCAACTGCTAGCAATTTGTACCACAGACTTGTAGCACAAAGTGAAAGGAGACAAATGTCTCTGCTAAGTATTGAGTCTCCCGACATAATCATCAAGCGACCTCCGCTTCTACCCAACACTTCATCTTCCTCAGACATGTTACCCTACATGAGCGTTAATTTTAACCCCAGAGAGTCGGATAAAAATGCTTTTGGACAGCGGTAGATGGCAATTGAAATATATTTATATGGGTTTGGTTTGGTTTTTTAAGGACTATCTTCGTTGCACACTGACAACTCCTTCAGTGCTCCGATCTTTTCCCTTAGATCAGTCAAGGCGGATCTCAGCACAGTGCATGAACTCCGTAGCACCGGCGAGAATCCCAGTATGTGTATATAGGAATCACATGGTCTATAAATATTTTTTTTGGTGGGTAGGTTTCACATTTTTAAATTTTGCCTGGGTAGCGGCTTGCTCTTTACTATTTCCAACTTGCACATAGGACCTCCTATTTTTTCGCCCTTGTCCGAGAAGCCTAGACATCCGATCTCATTAACCAGGACACCAGGGGGAATATGACATCATTAGAATCACTGGTTCTGTAAAAATAAATTTTCATAAATTATATTCCCTCTACTGGGGGAAATCGAAACTGGTACTTTTAGAATTCGAGGTGGATGCCATACCTCTTAGCCAACCGACCCTTCTATAGAGACATATACGTATGAAATTTACTAAAGTGTTATTAAAATAAATCACAGACTTTTTGCCTAGGATACCTCCGAATATTGTCGTTCAGCTAATCTAAGATGCCGTCTATTTCAGGTGAGTTAGGTGTCTAACATGGAGCACTTGAAGCTGGATCCTAGAAGTCAAGTCGCAAAGTGATGTCTCTGGGGCTACTCGGTTCTAATCTTAGAATTCATGTCCAGTCCTATGACCTGTCCTATATTTGGGTCCTAATGTTCCGTGTTTGTGATTCCTCCTTGAGCAATTGGAAGTCAGTGAAGTAGTCTTACAACGCTGTAGCGTATGAGCGAAATTTTTTACCTGCGCACCCAGGTTACTACTTTGAGGAGACGTCTAAATCAGGAGGAGTAAAAAAAATAATTACGATGAAATGAAGGATAAATGTGTACGTTTAACGGTTTCAGAGATGAAGAATGAATGACAGACAATAATCATCAGAGCGTTGCTAGGTTGACTACCATAGACGAATTATATGCGCCATGATGCATAAGGCATTAGGATCAGATCGACCAGGAAGGTAACACAGGTTGAAATAACATCATAGAATGACCCATGACTGACTAACAAATGCATGATATACACTAAGGAAACGAATGACAGAAGAGACACACACGTACAGTCTAAATATAAGACGAAATAAATGGTATGTACAGATAAATATAGATAGGGAAAAGTATTAATAAACGAAATAAAAAAGAGTCGACATGTTTATATTAGGAACAAGGATATAGGACATGATATTGACTGTCAAAATGCTATTTATGGAGAAGCCAGAAGTTCAAAAGAATAGTTAGGTACACGAAAAACACTTGTTAAAGAGTTACTACCTTGTATTTGATTCTTTGCTGGTATTATTTATATTTATTTCGTATTTTCTCTTCAACCAACCCCCCCCCCCCTTTCCCACCTCCCCCCTGTTTGATACCTCGTACCCTCTGCGAGATTTGTCTTACTTTGGCTTCTTATAGTGAAATCTTGGGACGTTCTATCTGTAGGATTGTCTGAGTATCATGCAGTTTATTGTAGCCGTACACCGCGTCTTCCAGAGAACTATGGTTATTTTCTGTTTGGATTTGATATCTTGCAAATTTTCTTCTTCTCGTATTTTGCCTTAGACCAGCTTGTGGATTTTTTACCGTTAGAACAGTGTATCTTCCATAGGGAATATGCTAAAATATACGTACATTTTGTAAAACTTTCAATCAGTCAATTAATTAATCAATCAATCAATCAACCAATCAATCAATCAATACCCTTTAGCTCTTCAAGGAGCATAGGCCTTCAACAAACACATGCCACGTACTCCTGTCACGTGCCATCAGCTCAAGTTCTTTCCACGTCTTCCTCAACATTTTCACTTCTATCTGCATATTTCTTCTTCATGTGTTTCTTGCTCTACCTTTGTCTCTCTTAGCCTGGGGGTTCCAGAACAAGAACTGCCTTATAATGCTATCAACATGTTTCCTCAATTGTCGTGTGGTGAGTCACTGGGGCAACTACTACAGTAGTTTTTGCCAGGAATAGTCTATGAGATATTGATATACGGTCTCTAGAAATTGGCTCGTTAAGAAAGAATAAAGACCTATTCGAGATAGGGACAAGAAGACAGGAATGCGAATGCTTTCCACTAGACAGTGTTTTCTAATTAATTATGGAAAGAGTTCTGTTTCCCCACGACCTTAGCTTCTGCCCTTAGATCCCGTAAAGGAAAAGCCCCCAACCTCATCTGAGTAGAGAAAGGTTCCTATAGGTGAATATGTAACACCGACAGCACGAGTGATACATTAACAAACTCTTGATAATGATCAACCGACCGTTGGGTTTATTAATGAAATATCCACACATATAGGGTTAGTAATGGTTAGAACGTGATGATGGTGAAAGACGATTCACACAAAACACACAGATGAGATAATAAAATTACAGTTAATTAAGTAATAGTTAATTAAGAATGAACTGGTGTAAAGTGAAATGATGATGTGATATGATACGTGTTACCAAAATGGTGAGTACTCTACACAGTCCATGTGTCTCTAAATGCTTCTCCTAGATATGAGGATTCACATGTATGCATAAAATGTCCCAAGTTGTTATACGTTATGTCGAATGGGGTATCTCTAAGCTGAGGACGTTCTGATGAATACTGTTATCGTACGGAGAACGCTGACGAGATATCTATGTATATTCATTCACTGTTTGAGTATATCTCTGTAGTGTTGATCAACAGTTAATAGCTGTCATATGAACAAAAGGTCTGTTGTCTAATCTCCCGACGTTACTGGTCAGACTGGATATCTTCACGAAATGTTAGTGATATGTAGACTCATAATCTTGCGTATGTAGTCGTGTTTCATATACTTTCGAGTCTGCTTCATAGAATGCGCTTAAGAGGGTGTGGCACTTGCTATAAATATGCGATTCCTCTTTTGAGCTCTTTTGCTTGACTTCAGATAATAATGATCTTTCGAGTGAGTTGAATTTATGATGACTCTGTATTGAACTTGTGATAACGATGTATTGAACTTGTGAGCAAGCAGTATATGGTGACGAAAAATGCTGCGTCCACCTTATGACTTGTGGGTGCTCATTATTCATCTCTCTCTCTCTCTGAGTTCAATTCTAATGATGTTAAATATCTTGTGCATGAGAGTGTGTGCGCATGGGAGACTGTGATGATGATAAAGGTGAAATATGAACTATTAATTACCTCCTATCATCCTATCATCTTCTAGGAAAATCTTCTGATTTTATTAATCAGTTATGCCAAGAATTATTTGAAACTTTATCTTTCGCACATTTTAGCTGTGAGGTTAAAATAAACAAAAATAAGAAAATGTATTAATAAGTATAAGATCTACTAACCTTCTTTTCCCTTCGCAAAATCCTTTAAGAACACAATTAATCACAGAACTGAATTATCATCCACTCTGAATAAACACGTGTATTAGGCTATGCGTTTTTTGGGTTTAATCTCTTCCTCACAAGGAAAAAAACTGGACTGCTTCACTCTAGTAGATTATGCGGTATTATATATTTCTGGAAGTCACCTGGCCAAGCTGGGCATCCAATGTGGTAAACCAACGCTTGTCTGAACCGCGGTGAGACGTTTTCCCCTGGCCAATCTGGGCGTCCAATGTGGTGTCACAGAAATTACCGCATGCCCATGTTTGATTCGGATGACCATATGTGTTTTTACCTGATTTATCACGATGCAATGTGGGCTTCAAACGATAATGTCGGGCATGTGGACTCAATCAAAGGATTTTATTTCCCCCGATGAAAGAGCAAATGTGGTTCTCTAGATACCGGTTGCGAGTAATCACAACGATGAAATAGCAAATATGGATCGCAAATGTTGCATGAAAGAGCAAATGTCGGAGAAAATACAATACGAAAGATGTAGGAAAAGATAGAGCAATAAGGCCTTTGCGCTCGTTTATCACATCAATGTGTGTCCTATCCATCGCCAGCGTCTTCTTCTCATCTCTTGTTCCAGTGGCACTTGTCTGGTTCACGTCATCAGTTCCACATTCGTGACTTTGTCATACCATTTCAGTCCTTCTATTATATACAAGCACCATTTATTAATGTCTATAGCTTTTTGGTTGTTGTTTTAGCTGTTCTCCATGTTTCAGAACCATACAATAGGACTGACTTGACATTTAAGTTGAAGATTCTTATTTTTGTGTTGGACTTGATTTCACTTGATCTTCATATATTTCCAAATGCAGTAGTTGGTGTTAATCTGTATCGATACTTTCGCCCCTTTACTGGTATTTATCATCAATGAATGAATAAATGAGTATATGAGGAGGACTGCAGTCAAAAGGTGGTAAAACGGTAGAATTAAATGTGTCATAGATGATGGCATAGGTCACTTTGGTGTACTATAAAACCACTGCTGCACACAGTTACCTCTTGTATACTTCTTCTCATCCTTGTCGTGACTCCCTGCCTTTTTCGCAACTTCTCCACCAGTTATGCCAAGACGATGACGACTTTTTATGCCGAGCACAGGAAGTGTTGGACTTCTTCCGCAGGAGACAGTATCCGGAGGATGTTCTTACCTCTGCTCTAGAGCGTGTTCTCCCTATCTTACGTCTAGAGGCCCTTCAACCCCCGCTACAAATCCTCCTCTGATTCAGTCAAGTTAATATTGACCTATTACCCCCATAGCGCTGCTGTTAAAAGGATCCTTTATCGCCACCTACCTCTTCTCCAAGCTGACACAGTGACGCGGGAAGTGTTCAGTGAGCCACCCTTGCTGGAATATAGACGTGACAAAACTTTGAGGGACCTCCTGGTCCACAGCCGTTTGAAAATTGTTAGCAGTGGCCATTTCGGTATCCAGCATTGTAACCGGACACGATGCAAGACATGCCAGTATGTAATCCAAATACGAGCGGTATAATTTACTAATGCCACGTTCATCATTACCAATAGCTTTAAATGCGAGTCACGTAATGTTATTTATGCCATTATATGCAAACGTTGCAAAATTACTTACATCGGCCAAACGGGCACACGACTTGGGGACCGATTCTGCAGACACCTCTACGACATCTCTTGGTTTATGATCCACACCTATAACCATCCACTTCAATGGCCCTGACCATCCCGGTGCTACTGACATCCAGGTGATAGCTATCAGATTCTGTTCCTCGGACGCTGTCTGAGGCGTCCTCGTCTATCTCGTCCCATCTAGTTCTATTTCTATTATTTCAGTCATCCTTGATTTCCCTCTAGTATTTATTTATTTTTCATATTCATATATATATATATATATATATATATATATATATATATATATATATATATATATATATATATATATATATATATATATATATATATATATATATATATATATATATATATATATATATATATATATATATAGTGTGTGTATATCTTTTTTTTATATTTTTTTTTTAAAAACTCCCTTTTTCCCTCGTATTTTTTGCCTTTTTTTTACTTTTGTTTAAAATAAAATTTCTTTTCCCTCACTCAGTTTTCCAGTCCGTGTTTTCATTATTTTTTATTTTTGCTTTGATTTTACTATCCACTTCCGCTTTCCGGTTCAGTGGCAGACATTTTATTTCCAACATGTGACATACATCAGGGAGTGTTTTCTATTATTTGTTTAAGTTTTATGTTTCCTACTTAATTCTCAGTTTCTTTCCTTTCTGTCTTTTGTTTGTCTGTTCCCGACGAAGGCCGTGTGGCCGCAGTGTTGGTTTTTTTCTTGTCCTTTCTCCTAGTAAGTCGTATTACAATTTGTTTGTTTGTTTGTTTTTTAAAATTTTACCTTTATCATCAATGAAGCGTTTTTCTTGGCCGTGGTCTTGATTATCTCCATCTTTAAGATCTTTATTTGAGGGCTGTCATTAATAGAAGTTACAGTAATTCGTGTTCTAATTTGATGGTATATTTTTATCACGAATTTTCTCATATTGTCATCGTAATTTGCGCTCTCTATGGAGCTTGGAGCCGCCACTGTAGCTGGTCCCCTTGCAGGAAACCTGCACCAAGCATTCACATGCTCATGCAGCAGTGGTCTTTGTAGCAAATTTTTTACCTGATGAGGTTGTCAACCCCATGCAAAACCACGTAATAGTCGCCTTATACTGAGGACATCCCTGAGGGCGCAGTAGTCCTATTCTTTCTTTGTCTCTTCAGAGACCCCGGGGACTACACGATTACGTCATATATACCGGAAGTTAAGTACGCATATCAGCACCGTGGAAAGCACAAAACGCAACAGAAAATATTAAAAAATTAAGGCAGTTTAGCTTTAACGTATGTGGAATTGCACGAAGGATGGCTGCAGACCGAGCAAAGTGGAAACAGTTTGTGGCTGCCCTACAAGACGCCACCAGACGTGATGGCCACTGATTATTTTGCCAATCGGCGGCCAAGGACCAAAGAAGAAGAAGAATGTGGAATTAATGACAAGAACCAGACAGGTGCCAGTGGAACAACAGATGGGAAGCAGACGCTGGAATAGTATAGAGCTCACATTGAGAAAACCTGTTGATAGCATTACAAGTCATTCTTTGTCCTGGACGCCCTAGGGTAAGAGAGATAAAAGGATAAATATGAGAGTGATTATCTACCCTACTCTGCAGTGGTGTCCAACAATGGCTAAACTTAAAGTATAAAAATGAGGGTTTTCAAAGGTATCAACCTTCGCTCAAGATTACTCTTGGCAGAGATACAGAATGATGCTTCTGTTGCTGGTTGCCTTCCCTTTGCTCTGCAGTAGTGGCCCAACAGTGGATAAAACCTAGAGTATCTAATGTGTGTCTTCAAAGGTGTCTACCTTCGCACAAGATTACTCTTGGCAGAGTTGTAGATAGAAGGATAACGATGCTTCTACCTCGAGGCAGTTTCTACAAGATATGTCAGAAGTCAAGAACAATGCTGAAGGAGTCAGAGCACGTTAAATTTTTATCTGAACCGCCGCCTTTTGTGAAGATGTATATTGTATGATTTACCTCGTTTAAGCCCCCAGCTGATTTAATTCAGCGAAATTCCTCTTATTAGTTCGATATATATATATATATATATATATATATATATATATATATATATATATATATATATATATATATATATATATATATATATATATATATATATATATATATGTATGAAAATACACTAGAAGTTCTGAGTCATACGTGTGCCTTCCGCTCTGAAATAATTAATTCAACTATGAGTTTGTCAAAATCAACGTATACAAATTTAATTAACAATTACTTTAATACTTGTAAATAAATGTGTTCGTTGGTGATTTTAGAAAATAGGTTTCTCCACAGAAATTATTTTGGCTTGATAAATATAGGTAAATAAAGTTCGGTCGTGTTTAGCCTGTTAAAATTGGGACTTGCCAAAATGCTGAAGCGCTGATGCTGCTTTTCCATAGATTCGTCTCTGGGGCGAGGGCACGTTTCCAGATCAGTTCAGGAAGTAATCGCCCCTTGTCAAGGCAAGAATCTTCACAAGCAGTGGAATGGAGGTTTACAAATTTAGATCCAGCTCTTGAACCACAAAATGGTAGCACAGCAAATGGTCTCTCCGGGTCGTACCACAAATAGTCGGGTCGCCTCGTACTGGTACCACAAAATTTAGAGGGAATAAAAGAACAAATAATTCCGCTGCTAAGCCTTTGTTTTCCTGATGTTAATCATGCACCTTTCCCCACTGTCCGTCAGCCGTTTGTTTTCTCAGATGAAAAATCACCAATATGTCAGTTAATTTAATGAAAAATGTGTGACTTGACAGCGGCAGTGGCTTGTGCCTGAAGGAACATATTAAGTTTACATACATTCACAAAATGATACTATACAACGATGCACAGGTTGATGTAATCATCACTCACTCCCTGCTCCATTTGGAGTCTGGGGTTACCTCTGCTTTGGGTTCTTCCGTGAGAACTGGAATGAAGGAATCACCAGCGCTTGCTGTGGTGGTTCATGAATGTATCCTTTTCATATGCTGAGGTTGTCAGCCTAGAATGAATCTTTAACACCACTAGCAAGTATAAACGTGCCAAATTCAAAGCATAAAAAATAGGTTACAACTCACCTCAATAATTAAGAAATCTTAGACTTCTTGCTCAGGTAAATAGTTTTGGCAACTTGATATAGATGCCTAGAACATCACGTAGGGGAATTAAGTTTTATTAACAATCCCTCTGCGACTTTGTGAGTAAGTCTTGTATAAGTCCGGTTTTTATATGAATAACTTAGGGTTTACTTGCTGTAATGTTCAGAAGTATACCTCTATGTCCGGTACTATATAAACTCAGCATTTTAACTTCTATTCTCTCCTGTCTTCATTCCGAGCTGTCTACTTGACGATTTCGGGAATGCAGTGCCGTATATCTAAAATGTCCTACATTATATTTCAGACTTCATCCACGACTCTTGATGTCCGCTACTTGGCAACTCCGAATCACAGCGATTGTATATGACAACTCGAATTACCAAACCAATGGCATTCAAAGTACAAGTTATGATACAGTAGAGCTTATAGAATTTCCTGCGTGACTCATACGTTTGAGAATTTAGACAGCCACCTTCCATATAGTTGTTACAGTTTACTTATATCACACTTCCCGCTCACTCTTCAAAATATCTTCCAAGATTGCGTTAATAAATAATCACCTATCCCTAGTTATTTGGATGTCTGATTACTTACTTTTTCAGACTCTGCCGATCTCTTGCATCACAGGACGTGTCGCAAATCTGACTGCCTGTCTAGACACATCGTGGTTTATGCAATTAAACCCGTATTGCAAGTCCATTCTACTTGCGGATTGGAAGTGATTATGCAATCTTGAACAACCACTTTATGCTCGCATTTACCTGGAGTCAGTGTGGTATTATCTCGTTTGGTGATTCAATTAATCTCCAGGGATGGGCGATTGTCTGGCCCTGTCAAGCATCGAAGCGTGAAAATGAACAATAATAGCAGGAAAAAAGGGTAACAATTCTGAGTAGAGGATAGGCACGAAATTATGTGCGTTAAATACATGTATTTCGAAATAATAGGTAATAAAGGCGATGAGAGGAAATTACGAAAAAGCAAATGATCCGTAATGTCACAGCTTCTATTTCAGTGAGCCTCACAGGAATTTTAAGAAAGAAAGAACAACATCTGACATCATCTAAGGTGTCATGAGCTTTTTATCTTCCCACCCTTTCTGCGATGAAATAAAATTTGCTCGTATTTTTTGAGCCCCCCCAACTGAAATTATTCAGTAAAGTATTACTTTAATAGCTCTGTATGGTTACGTATTTAAAATAACTGTGTCATACGGGTGCAGTTCGCTTCAAATGATGATTAAATCAACTATCAATTTGTATTTACAGATAATAAAATTAATAATCACTCAGAGTTAACAAAGTTAAAGTAGAGTTGTTTATGAAAAAAATGAAGCACTGATGTTTTTATCACTGGTAGTGACTTTAAAGTAGCTATCGTTAAAACAACAGTTCTTTTGCTGGGCCTGACTGTAATACTCAACTAACCAGGTGTTGACAATGATTTTTTTTTATGTTGGGCTCCGTCACGGTTGGTGTAGTGGTGTTGATGGTATTGTATGATGGTGATATTACTAAATGTAATTGTATGAGGCCAGCTGTGAAGGCACCTGAGATAAAATGTAGTTGAGAATTGTCAGAAGGCCTTTCTTGCTACCACTACGACCTCACACTTAATTTTTTTTTTTGATGAATGTGGCTACGTAAAGTGTCTAGGGTTATGATATGTAGTGTGGTGTAATAGGTTATAGATATACCCACAGATATTTAACAAGACTAATAATATTAATAAATATTACAACACACTGAACTAACTCAATAGTGTAAAATTTTTTGATAGAATTATATTACATTTATTTTGTTCTGTATCAATTTTTTAGGTTGACCAGAACTTAAAAGGATTTAGAAATTATGAAAGAAATGCATGGAATATTATATCATAAATGCAATAGTGTACATATATATGTACTATACTAGTTAGTTTTATTAAAATGTTCTAGTAGTCATCTACTTGGGAGGATAGTTACTGTTTGTGCTGTTGGGGTGGCCTCATCACACCTGTCTATATTGACTACACAGTGTCCAGAAAATGGTGGGAATTTTTATGAGGGTATTAGTAACTAAACGTGGTTGGTGAATGTCCAGCAGACCAGAGGCTCACTCATCTTTTAATTGTAGCTCTGGTGCTGAAATCTGATGGTCCCACCTCTCTGTGCTGGCGGGCAATAATGGTGGTCTCTGTCACAAGTACTGCACAGATACACTCGAGTAAAGTCACCAACTGAATAGACACTGCTTTGTTGACAACAGAAACTCGCAGCTCTGCAATCAAAGTATGGGCCATGTGTCAAAATCTATTCTCTACCCACGTCTGGACACAACACTGACACAACAACCACATCATACAGACAGGTCAGATCTCTCTGACCAAACAGCACATTTACCATGGTGGTTTTACATCAGATAGATCCTCCCAGACCATAGATTCTGAAAAATATTTATTAGTTGTCTGCCCTAAAAGAGGATAGGTAATATGTTCCATTATTCTCAACACTTGATCTGTCTTGCATAATCCTTGCTGGAGTTTATGTACATTGTTGGTCCCTAGACCCTGACTAGGGCGGGGGGGTCTAGAGCAAATCCCTACTTGTTTGTAAGGCTAGATTTCGATATGGCAGTATCAAATCACTCGAACATGAAACAATATTCAAAATATATAAAGAAATAATTTCAATCTTACCAGATTATGAATAAATAACACAGAATTGCTAGCAAAACTCAGCTGAGCTGCTGGCTATAGTATGGCGTCCCTAACTTTATTACACTTTCTTTCATATGGAAATCACCACACTTTAAAATCTGTGTCTATCACTGAACAACTATTGAAGAATGGCCCCACTTTCGCGTCTGAGCGCTAATGATATGATTGTCTGTGGCCAATCACTGCCTAGGTTTATTTTAAATTTCAAATTTCCTACCATAAAGTCATTTCAGTCATGCTTCAGTCAAGTATGGATGGTTATCTGTTAGTCTGTCCGTCTCTACTTGTGTTTCTACAAAATGTACTCGATTTTTGACCCAACCTTTCTCTCCCCTCCAAAATTTTGTCGTTAAAAGTTATATTTAGACACAGCTACCACCCAAAACCCTCTCCTCCATACTAAGTAAATTTGAACACCTGCGTTTCGAGGTCGTGTTTTTTTGTGCAATTAGCGACACTTTTAGATTCCATACAGTCTGTCGATGATGTGAACAACACTGTCTTTTGTCATTATCTTCAATATTATCTATCCGTTTGTAAAATTAAGAACGTATTTGTTCACTGCTCAGAATGGGCCATCCGGCCAGCTAATTTTTATATTCCTAACATTAATATTAAGAAAAAAGTACTTTTTAAATTTTTGTAATATTCCTAACATCTGCGTTTAGCCGCTGAATTCAAATCAAGGGCTTGGTATTGCAAAAGCGTCCAATAAATGACTGTGGCGTATTATATCTATGGTCCCTTCTGTCGAGTTGCTTACTTTTTATGTCAACTTGGGAAACGTGACTTTTCTCCGTTTCCCCCACCCCCAATTGCGTCTCCTTAGCCTTTCCAGTCATATTTTTTTTTCCTTTTTGATCCGCCGTTCCCCTCCTGTTTAGCAAGTCAATTATTATGGAGGATGACGACCCGCGGTCTAGGCGATCATGTACTATTCGCAGCCTACGCATTATGTTTTTATCCTTAAATGTTATCTTTGGAGGGATTTTACCGTTGTATCTCTGTCAATTTCACTACACATCTCCCCACTCGAAAACATGCCTATGGCAAGTTCCAAAACCAGCGATACACATAGGTAAAATTACTCCTCACGTCTGCCACTACTCTAATTTTGATCACAGGGGTGCCGACTGAGGAAATCTGCACCGACATTCAATTTGCCTGGGATATATTGGATACTGAACTGATAAGGTTGAAGCAATAAAGACCACCTCAGCAATCTTGCGTTTCCATGCTTAGCCTGAGACAAGAACACGAGAGGCTGATGGTCCGTCTCCACCACAAATGTCCTACCATACAGATAGATTTGAAACTTCTTTATTGCCCAGATTAATGCTAAACATTCCTTTTCGCTTGTGGAGTATCCTTGTTCCGCCTTATTCAATTTGCGGCTTGCATAAGCGACTGGTTTCAGTTCCCCATCAGGTGAAGCTGATCTTTGCAACAAAGCCCCTCCTAGTCCTACATTACTTGCATCGGTTCTTAAGACAAAGTCCTGTGTCAAATCAGGCAGTTTGAGAATAGGCTTGCTAGTGAGTTTTTCCTTTAACTCTTGGAACGCTAGTTCACATTGTGCAGTCCAAATAATTTTATCTGGAAGTCCCTTGCGAGTCAAATCAGTCAGAGGAGCACAAATAGCGTTAAAATTTTTGATGTATTTCTGATAAAATCCGCATAACGACACGAATGATCGCACGTCCTTTTTTGTTTGTGGCCTAGGTGCTCTCTGCAGTTTTTCCAAATTCTTAGGATCAGGGGTCATATTACCCTGATATACAGTGTGTCCCAAGAATTCCAACTCCTTGCATCCAATACAACATTTTGTTGGCCTAGCAGTTAAGTTCGCCTCCCGAAGTCTATCAAACAACATCTCCAGAGCTTCAATGTGTTCTTCAAATGTCTCTGTGGCGACGAGAATATCATCCATGAAATTCGTGATACATGGGTTATTCAGGGGATCCAACAATTTGCGCATCATCCTTGAAAACACACTCGGAGCATTTTTCAGTCCGAATGGTAGCATATTGAATTCATAATGTCCATCCGAGGTGCTAAAAGCCAAATAAGGTCTCACTTCAGGCTTCACTGGGATCTGGTAATAGCCTTTACTAAGATCCACCTTTGAAAAGTATTTTGCCTTGTTCAGTCTGGCAAATAACTGTTTTGTGTCTGGTAATGGATCCACTTGTCCTTCTGTGACAGCATTCAGTTTCCTGTAATCTATGCACAGTCTGTGTTCCCCAGACGGTTTTCTCAACAAAACGACACTAGAACTAAAAGATGATTCACTGTGCGAAATAATCCCCTCCTTCAACAAATACTCTATTTCTTCCTTCAATGCCTTCTCCTTCGCGAACGGAATAGAATAGGCTCTCATACAGATTGGGTTTGAGTCTACCAGTTTCATGTCATACTGTAGCAAATTTGTATGGCCTGGTTTATCTGTTAATACATCTGTATGTTCCTCCAGAACCTGTTGAACTCTCTCCCTCTGGTTTTTAGTCAGGTGCTTACTGACTTTTACCTGTGCTGCGGTTTCACAAGGATGTAATGGGTATTCATGTGAGGTGAGTGGTTCTTTTTGCATCTGGGTTGCAATAGCCAAGGTCAATAAGGGGGTGCTTTCCTGGAGTGGTCTGTCCAGATACTTCTTTAACAGGTTTACATGATAAACTTTTTCCTTCCCCTTTTTGTCAATTTTATAGTTTGTTCTAGACACCTTCTCTAGAACCGTATATGGACCTTGCCAACCAATTTGTAATTTATTCTGGCTTCCGGGTAGTAGAAGCAGCACCTTCTCTCCGACTGCCAGTTCCCTGTCCTTTGCCTTCCTATTAAAATATGCTGCATGTTTCTTCCTGGCTTGCTTCAAATTATCATTTGCCAGTTTCCATCCAGCTTTCAAACGAGTGGTCAGTTCGTTCACATATTGATACGATGAGGTAACAGTCTCTTCCGCCTTCTCATCTGTCCAGGTCCTTAATAACGCTTCTAAGGGACCTTTTAATGGCCTCCCAAATAGCAGAGTTGCGGGAGCCATCCCGGTTGAACTATGTGGTACCTCCCGATACGCAAACAATGCGGCGGGCAGGAATTGATCCCACAGATCCGGTTTTTCGTGTGCCAGCTTTCTCAGGATAGAAATGAGAGTCCCGTTGAACCTCTCTACCTGGCCGTTCCCTTGTGGATGGTACGGACTACAATGAAAGTGCCTGGCTTGAAATAGCTTAAAAACTTCTTCCGTTAGTTTCCCCTTGAACTGAGAACCATTATCCGTCAAGATTTGATGCGGGAATCCTAATCGGGTAAATATTGTAAGTAGTGCCTCTACTACATGTTTTGAATCAATTGATGGCAGGGCTACCGCCTCTCCCCACATAGAACAAGTGTCCACCAGAGTAAGGATGTAACTGTTCCTCCTCTTGGTCCGAGTGAGAGGTCCTACAATATCCACTGCAACCCTCTCAAAAGGTGTTCCCACTATGGGCATTTCCCCTAGAGTTGCAGGAGCAGTCCAGTGCTTTGGAGCTACCCTTTGACATTCTGGGCAAGATTTGACATATCTTTTTATATCCTCCGTTATCCCTGGCCAGAAGTAATGACAAGCTATACGCTGTCCTGTGGCGCTGATCCCCATGTGACCACTGAAGGGAATCGCATGCCCGAGTTCCATCACTTTATCTCTATATGAAGTGGGAAGAACCAGCTGGTTGTGACCATTTGTTCCAGTTCCGGCCTTCCTGTATAAGAGTTTGTTCTTCATGAAATATTCCCCCTTGCTCGGAGGTGTGTGGCATTTGGGCAATTTTTTAAAACAGGGCTTGAGTGTCCTATCCTCAGCCTGCGCCTTCCTCATCTCTCCTCTGGATGAGCATTTATAGGTTCACCTTCTTCCTCCTTCTTCTGTGACCTGGTCTGCACTGTCGCCATGATCACAGGTTTCTCGGGATTCCCCAAGAAGACGTATCTACACCCCAATATCAGAGGGTAGATTGGTTCATCTATCACTGCTGCTCTGATTTCTCCTTCCACATAGCGAGTTTTCACCGTTATCCTTGCGATGGGAAGTGTCATGAGTGGTATGTCCTTAGTCGCCCCCTGTATTTCCACTGTTTCTGTGGTATACTGACTTGGGTCCACTAGGCTAGACTTCACAACTGAATCATAATCCAAACCTGTATCATAAAGGCACCTTATGGTGACCCCATTACAAATAACATCCTCACAAACTGGGGGGTGATAAGGTTCCTGTTGTCCCTTAGGATTAACCTTTAATCTTTGCGTCCCCGACTTCATTGCAGCAATGTTTGAAGGTTTCCTTCTACAAAATTCGGTGTTATGGTTATCCTTCTTGCACCATTTACACCATCTTTTCCCTTGGTTCAACGGTTTTCTTTCATTGAACTTTTGGTCATTGAACTGTGAGTTTCTGTCGCGATAGTCATTTCTTGGCCGCTCAAAGTTTGTCCTACCTTTATTTCCCTGCTCTCTATTATCAAATTTATTAAATTGCTGTGGAGCTTTAAAATTGTCTATGTGCTTCTTCTTAGCACCACTTACCTCTGCCTGGGCTGCCTGATACCTCTCAGCAACATTTAAAATTTCCCCCAACTTCTCTGCACCTTGTTCCATGAGAAATTTTCTCATGTCTGGAGCCATGGACTCTCTCAATTGCTCAATCATGATCATTTCTTTAAGATCTTGGGTCTTCCCCAGAGCCGTCCATTTCTCCAAATAGGTTTCTAGTCTGGCAGAGAATTGGTGGTATGTCTCCCCAGACAACAGTTTGGCATTTCTAAATTTCTTACGATAAAATTCACCATTCTTCTCGTACCTTAATAACAAAGCCTGCTTTAACATGTCATAATTGTCTTGGTCTTCCCTGTTCATTTTAGCAAATACTTCATAAGAAGTACCCCTCAATCCCTGTGATAGCTTTAAACTCCACCTCTCTCTCTCTAGCCCATATGTAGTAGCTAATAACTCAAAACGTCCTAGGTACCCCTCTATGTCATCGTCTTTTTCAACAAAATGGTCTAAATGAAACCCCATAGCTGAGTTGAGGCTCCCAGACTGGGCGTAGCATCTGAGGCAAAAGGGCTGGCACCATTTTCAGGAGCCTGGCCTTGTAATTCCAGCTCCCTTAGTCGTAATTCGTGCTCCCTCTGCAACCTTCTATCTTCTGCCTCCCTTTCGGCAGTCAACCTTTTTTCTTCTGCCTCCCTTTCGGCCTTTTTATCTTCTGCCTCCCTTTGCTGTCGTTTTTCTTCTGCCTCAATCTGCAGCCTCTTAGTCTCAGCCTCTAACTTCTTCTCTTCAACCAACCTGTCAGACTCCAATTTTCTTTCAGCCTCTTTTTCTAATCTCCTTTCTTCCCGTTCAATATATTTATCACATTCAGCCGTTACGTATTGAATTAAAATTTGACCATCCATTCCCATCTCCTTCGCGGTGAGCACAGCAGCTGATCTAAATTTTGCCAGCTCCGCCATACTTTTTAGACAATATAATAATATACAAGATAAATCTCTAACCAGTAAATACACTAAGTACTTCTTATGACTATAATCTAACCAATTCTAACTAACCAGTTAACTAATTAATTATTACTGGCTGTGAAGATTCACCAACTTTTATCTGCAGGGACACTTTTAATTTTAAAGGGAATTTTACAATTTATTTCCCTACTTTTATTTCTCCCACCAGGAGATCCTAATATTACTGTTGGGCTAATTATCCCTGGACAAGACCCCAATATATGTAGTGATGTTGATGGTATTGTATGATGGTGATATTACTAAATGTAATTGTATGAGGCCAGCTGTGAAGGCTCCTGAGATAAAATGTAGTTGAGAATTGTCAGAAGGCCTTTCTTGCTACCACTACGACCTCACACTTAATTTTTTTTTTTGATGAATGTGGCTACGTAAAGTGTCTAGGGTTATGATATGTAGTGTGGTGTAATAGGTTATAGATATACCCACAGATATTTAACAAGACTAATAATATTAATAAATATTACAACACACTGAACTAACTCAATAGTGTAAAATTTTTTGATAGAATTATATTACATTTTATTTGTTCTGTATCAATTTTTTAGGTTGACCAGAACTTAAAAGGATTTAGAAATTATGAAAGAAATGCATGGAATATTATATCATAAATGCAATAGTGTACATATATATGTACTATACTAGTTAGTTTTATTAAAATGTTCTAGTAGTCATCTACTTGGGAGGATAGTTACTGTTTGTGCTGTTGGGGTGGCCTCATCACACCTGTCTATATTGACTACACAGTGTCCAGAAAATGGTGGGAATTTTTATGAGGGTATTAGTAACTAAACGTGGTTGGTGAATGTCCAGCAGACCAGAGGCTCACTCATCTTTTAATTGTAGCTCTGGTGCTGAAATCTGATGGTCCCACCTCTCTGTGCTGGCGGGCAATAATGGTGGTCTCTGTCACAAGTACTGCACAGATACACTCGAGTAAAGTCACCAACTGAATAGACACTGCTTTGTTGACAACAGAAACTCGCAGCTCTGCAATCAAAGTATGGGCCATGTGTCAAAATCTATTCTCTACCCACGTCTGGACACAACACTGACACAACAACCACATCATACAGACAGGTCAGATCTCTCTGACCAAACAGCACATTTACCATGGTGGTTTTACATCAGATAGATCCTCCCAGACCATAGATTCTGAAAAATATTTATTAGTTGTCTGCCCTAAAAGAGGATAGGTAATATGTTCCATTATTCTCAACACTTGATCTGTCTTGCATAATCCTTGCTGGAGTTTATGTACATTGTTGGTCCCTAGACCCTGACTAGGGCGGGGGGTCTAGAGCAAATCCCTACTTGTTTGTAAGGCTAGATTTCGATATGGCAGTATCAAATCACTCGAACATGAAACAATATTCAAAATATATAAAGAAATAATTTCAATCTTACCAGATTATGAATAAATAACACAGAATTGCTAGCAAAACTCAGCTGAGCTGCTGGCTATAGTATGGCGTCCCTAACTTTATTACACTTTCTTTCATATGGAAATCACCACACTTTAAAATCTGTGTCTATCACTGAACAACTATTGAAGAATGGCCCCACTTTCGCGTCTGAGCGCTAATGATATGATTGTCTGTGGCCAATCACTGCCTAGTTTTATTTTAAATTTCAAATTTCCTACCATAAAGTCATTTCAGTCATGCTTCAGTCAAGTATGGATGGTTATCTGTTAGTCTGTCCGTCTCTACTTGTGTTTCTACAAAATGTACTCGATTTTTGACCCAACCTTTCTCTCTCCCCTCCAAAATTTTGTCGTTAAAAGTTATATTTAGACACAGCTACCACCCAAAACCCTCTCCTCCATACTAAGTAAATTTGAACACCTGCGTTTCGAGGTCGTGTTTTTTTGTGCAATTAGCGACACTTTTAGATTCCATACAGTCTGTCGATGATGTGAACAACACTGTCTTTTGTCATTATCTTCAATATTATCTATCCGTTTGTAAAATTAAGAACGTATTTGTTCACTGCTCAGAATGGGCCATCCGGCCAGCTAATTTTTATATTCCTAACATTAATATTAAGAAAAAAGTACTTTTTTAAATTTTTGTAATATTCCTAACATCTGCGTTTAGCCGCTGAATTCAAATCAAGGGCTTGGTATTGCAAAAGCGTCCAATAAATGACTGTGGCGTATTATATCTAAGGTCCCTTCTGTCGAGTTGCTTACTTTTTATGTCAACTTGGGAAACGTGACTTTTGTCCGTTTCCCCCACCCCCAATTGCGTCTCCTTAGCCTTTCCAGTCATATTTTTTTTTTTTCACTACAGTTGGTTCCTAATGGTGTTGTTGACTGTTCCGTCAGTTGTCAAATTCTGTGGTAGTGGCACGTCCCTGACGGTAATGCTGGGGATAAACACTTCAATTGTCAAGGCAAATGTCTTCAAGATCGGTGTGATGTAGGCGTCTAGCGTAGACTGCTGTCAACTTGAACCACAGACTCGTACCACAAACTGATACCACAAACTGACAGAAAACAAATGTCTCTTCTAAGTACATGAGAATCAGGCGCCCTCCGCTTCCATTCCACCATTTCATCTCCAACTGAAACTATACTCTGCCTGAGAATTAATTAATGTTAAACTCAGTTAGTCGGACGAAAGTGTGTTGGGGTAGCCGAAAATGACAATTGCATTATTTAAACATGTTTTAATATACACATAAATTTATTAAAATGTTAATATAATAAATATGTACACCATGATATCATCATCATTAACACCCTGCTCCACATGGAGCCTGGGGCTACCTCGGCGTTTAGGTTCCTTGTGAGAAAACCCGCACGAAGCAGTCACCAGCTCCTGTAGTGATGGTTCATGAATCTAATCAATTTAAATGCTGATGTTGCCAGCTTATTATGAACCTGCACATCTTCAAGCAATTGACACATATTAAATGCAAAACATATAAAATGATAAAATGTACATATTACAACTGACCCCTATTATCGGAAATGAATTTACAGACTTCTTGCAGAGGAAAAACTTTCGAAAAGTGTACGGCAACTGGTTTTTAGGAGGCTGTCTTACAGGTGATCGGGGTTTTACTTTAATTATAATTCCAATGTTATTCTGTATGTAGGTTCCTAACCTCGTAGTTTCCCGTGCTAAGGTCGAGTTTTCTGTCTGTCTTATATCAGAAGATCCTCTAATACTTGGCCCTGTCCTTATGTTGAAATCTTGTTTTTATTCGTTATCCTTGCTGCCTGAAATGTCTTCTTGACGAAATGGAAATGCGATCATGTAGTCGTAAAGTGTTGCAGATTTGAAGTGACATTTTTCCCACATATCCATGTGGCTTCGTTGAAAAAAAAAACTTTTGAAAACTCTCATCCTTTTACTCGGACTTAAGCCATTAATGAACCACTACTGCAGAGCAGAGGAGACAACCCGCGATATACAGTATGAAATTTTCTTCATTCTTCTTTAGCAAGCCTGTCTGCTTTCTCATTTTCATAATCCTCAAACTGGGCAGGAATCCATTTTATTTTCACTTTGTTGAATGAATATAGTCACCTTCAGAATTCTTTGGAGACTTCCCCTTGCCACAGAGACGAAGTGACGGAACCAGCAGCACCAACATTTCATCAATTTTGAAGCTAAGTCATACGTTTAGCAGGCCACCTCAAAAGACTATATTTTCAACTCCCAAACCGAGATCAATGATTGTCACAGTATAAATATTATAAAATATTAAGTTGGTCACGCTGTAGAGTGACAACCTTGATACTAATTTAAAACCCGTTTGGTCATGTGACCTGTACGGAAGTGCGCCCGAATTCTGGCGGGGAAAGGCAGTTTAGTTTCTGGCTACCGACCGGAGTGGTCGATGTGTTGTTCCCTTTCAGCATTTTGCTGATTATTGGACGCCATAGTTGTTCATTCAGGGTGCTTGTCATTTATTCATATGGTCAGATTTGGTTATACATGTCTAGAACAGTGGTGTAGTTCTATCTGCATTATTTTCGGAATTCATTGATGACTATAATCACCTGTCCCAAACAGTCAAGTCGGAAGTGATTATGCAATTTTAAGCAAACACTTCATACTCGCATCTACCTGGAGTCAATGTGGTATTAACACGTTTTAGTGATTCAGTTAATCTCTCAGGGATGGGCGAAACGCTTGTCTGGCCCTGTCATGCATCGAAGCGGGAAACTTGAACACTTACAGTAGGGGAAAAGAATAATACATCTCAGACCTAAAGGTCTTTTATATTTGGACATGCGCCCTAATATAACCGATTAGGTTGAACGGGACGCGCCTCGCCAAAACGAGGCAAAACTTTATTTTTTTTTTAAATGTGCTAATAATTGAATAATGCACATAATTCAGTACCCACAACAGATGTAGTTCATTACTGCCGGAGAGGAGAAGAGAGCGCACAAATTATGTCACAGTAATCACTGACTTTCGTTTGAACTCAATTTGACTCCTTCATCTGTAGAGTGAAAGGTTGTTTACGAGTTCGTAACACATTTCCGACCAAGACGTGAAAAAATATGGTTAATTGGGTATGGGGCTGACCAACACGATAAATTAAGTTGTGTTTAGTTTATTATCACTTAAACCCCTCACAACATCAAACATATAGAAATCAATATAATCATAGGTTACAGACATAGGAAAATAACGCAATAAGTGCCCTCCCCTCTTGTTGAGAAAAGATCCCAAAAGAAGTTAATAACTCAAAAGGTCAAAGATTAACACTAGGGTATAGAATAGACAATAAAGCAAAGAACAAAGTTCGTAGTTAAGCTATCCCGTAAAATAACAGTATTTGCAAAGAAAATAAAGGATGGTACAGTTTCCGTAACTAGACCGTATTCACTCTCACTCTGTCATTCGTGGCCACATAAATCACGCCTTACATAATACTTGGTTAACAACCTCTTGAAAGTAACCATCAATGTACATGTA
>JAMPIV010002183.1:0-131180 GCA_024509875.1 Oreohelix idahoensis
AGAAAGAAAAAAATTATTGCCCGCCACGATGTCATGTGATCTCCATGTGCTCTGTTGTGTTAATGTGACTGTCACGATTTGCCTCCCCTTTCCTTCCGCCGTAGTGGTCCAACAGTGACCAAAATCTAGAGCAGGGGTCGGCAAACTATGGCACGCGTGCCAAAGCGTGGCACGTGGAAACGATTTTCAAATGGCAAACGCCTGAGTGAATTAAAAATACTTGTACAGTAGATGATCTCATTTTTTTAAAAAAAAATTGAATTTTTAATTAAATAGAAGCATATAATTCTTTTAAAGCTTTTATCTGTTTTTTTTTACAACCTTCAAAACGAAAGCTTTTAGACATTGGAGGTAAGAATGTGCGATCTGATGCAAACTAAAGGCCCGATCATGCTATACTGCACGTAAGTCTTTGTTTTTACGACCGTTTCCGAGAACAAAATATTCTTCAACGAATTTCAAGGGGAGTGGTTATACTTTGCGGCGCCCGCTAGTCTGGCGTCTACCTGCTACCGTAATTTGCAGGATGAGATTCTTGAAAAGAATCCCAAGTAAATTTTGTCGGGAAGCTGAGACATAATATCATAATTACGCAATAGTGTCTGGCTAGCGCCTGGACGAGCGTATTTATTTCGTTTTAGCTCGCAGTTTTTGACTCCAGTGTGAGTTTGGAGCATCAATGACTGACCTCGACGAAGTTATATTTCCGTCCTATCCTTCCCCTCTCTCCCGACCACCAAACACCTCTACAGTTCTCTCGGCTGTCGCATACTCATGCCCGTACAGTCCGTTGACCACAGCACAAAAGTTGATGCTTTTATTAAGTAATACGGTGACGTTAAAATGACTCAAAAAAGACAAAAACTTGATATACGCTCGTTTCAAGACTTTTGGACAAACGAATATGAATTCATATAACAAAAGGATCGTGCTGTTTGTGCTTTATGTTATGAAAGTTTCGTGTGCCGTACGTCAAGTGTACAAAGACACTTTCAAACCAAACATCAGTCCATGTTTAAAAACTCTGAGGAGAAAATTGAAGTCATAAAAATGTCTGTTTCTGGCTACAAAAAACAAAGTAGTATTTTTAATCAAGTAATTGGAACCAAAAATAAAGCTACCGAATGTAGTTACAAAATTGCACAGTGTGTGGCTTCGAAGGGAAAACATTTTCACAGATGGAAAATACATCAAGGAAACTTTTTTTGAGCAGTGCTGAAATTTTGTTTAGTGATTAACCAAATAAAGAAACAATACTGTCTCAGATTCGAGAAATACCGGCTTCTGCGAGATCAATCGAGAGGCGCATAACTGAGATATGGCTGAAAATGTAACCGTAAAAACAAACAACCGGGTTACAACAAGCTATTGTATTTAGTGTCGCTCTTGGCGAAAGTGTCGATGTGAATCCACGTGGCGTGCCCAGATATAGTTGCGCGATATTGTGACAACGACCGTATTTATGAAGAACTGTGCTGCTTGATACCTTTTGATGGTACAGCCAAGGGAGAGGACATTATAACTGCATTTGTAAGCTATTTTGAAAATCAGAAACATTAACATGAATAAAAAATATTCTGTGTTACTACTGATGTCGCCCCTGCATTTGTCGGAAAGAACAAAGGATTTGTTAAACTTCTTGAGGATCGTATTGGACGTCAAGTATTGAGCTTCCATTGCATTATACACCAGGAGAGTTTGTGTGCAAAGATTTCGTCACTATCCTTGAACTCTGTAATGGAAACTTTGTCAAGATAGTTAACTTCATAGTTTCTCGCTCTTCATTGACCCACAGGCAATTCAAGTCTCTTCTACAAGAAATGGAGAGCGCATATGCGGACCTTCCGCTGTACAGCAATGTTCGTTGGCTTAGTCGAGGTAATGTTTTGAACAGATTTGTATCATGTCTAGAAGCAATCAAGGTGTTTTTCTTGATGAAAAAGAACATTTCCCGGAATTGAATGATGAGGGACTGGCTGTGCAAGCTGATGTTTCTAGCTGACATAATTACAAAATCTGAATGAATTAAACTTGCGTTTACAAGGGCAGGGTCAAACAGTACTTGATCTTTTTGAGCACTGGAAAGGATTTGAGTCAAAATTTGACATATTTTGCAGAGATATTACCACTAACACATACAAGTTACTTTCCAAACGTAAAGGGCTCATTCAAATCGATTTACTGTCAACAAGATGAGCGTCAGAAGTACGTTGAAGCGCTCAAAGGAGAGTTTGCTAAACGAAGTCAAGACTTCAAAATTCACACCCGACCTACAAAATTCCGGGGCCCATGTTTTTCTTACCTCATCAAGCCCGACTTAATTGATCATACTAACATCCCATTTGACCTATCTCTTTTCGAGTGGATGGATTGTTGACAATTTTGAAATGCAACACATCGAATTCAAGGCATCAGAGTTATGGGGACGATAACATTTGTAGAATTGCGAAAAAACTCTTGAAGGAAGCTGCTTGGAAAAGTCAGCTGCCATCCTCAACTGCTGGACATCCCTGCCTGAAGCGTTCACCTGTTTGAAGAAAGTTGCATTTGCTCTACTTTCGGCTTTTGGGTCAACTTATACATGTGAACAAATTTTCTCACACATGAAAGCTGTTGTAAGTCCACAGAGAAGTCGCCTAACAGCTGTGCATTCAGAAGCCTGTGTGAAGCTGAAATTGACAAAATATACACCTGATATTGAACAATTAGCCAAGGAGAAACAAGGACACGGGTCCCATTAATTGATTAATTGATTAATGACTCAGATCAATAATAATTACTCAGATTAAAACTTTAATAACGTGTTTTATGTTTGGTTTATTTAATTGTTTTGTTCTTCAAACTATTGGACTTTCTGTCTTAACAAAAATATACATATGGCAATTTTATTATAACATTTCAAACTAATATGTTCAGGACTTAAATTTTGCAAAACATAATATTTGTATTGATATTTGTTCCTATTTATATTAAAATATTGAATAATCTACAAAGAATAGAATAGTTATTTAATGTATCGGAAACATGTTAATACAAGATCATTTTTAAATTGTTTTATAATTGTTGTATTTAAAAATATGGTGGACTTAGGTTGGCACGCTGAGTGACTTTGCAACATTACTTCGGCACGACACTACTAAAAGTTTGCCGACCCCTGATCTAGAGTATCTAATTTGGGACTTTAAAGTTGTCTACCTTATTAACACAAGATTACTCTTGGTAAAGTTGTAGATAGAAGGATGATAAAACGGTTACCTCGAGGGACTGTTCATATTTCAGAAGTCAAGAACAATGCTGAATGAGTGCAAGCACGATAACATTTTATCTGACCCGCTGTGACCTTAAGTTCGTCATTTCAGAAAATAATACTAAGAAAAATAACTCATCACTTGTTAAACTAAATTAGAGCATAGTTGTGTAATATGAAATTAAGTATAAAATAAATTGCATATGTTTATGAAAACAGACTATAGCCATAACTTAGAAAAAATACATTAGGAGAAGGTGCGATAGGGAAAAGTAGCGTTTGACAGATTTCTTGATCAATCATTAGGCTGAAAATCTAGATCACGCACGCTTTGGTACCGGACAGTTTTTCCCGGGTCTAGTCAGTTGCAGAAATCATCTGAAGTTATCAGACGAATTTTCATACTGCAGTTGAGGATTTTTCAACAATGAAATGAAGTTTCATTTTGCAGTTATGACCACGAAAATGTTTTACATTTACAGTGGTTTTATTAATGTGATATTTTCAAAAGGAGAATGCTGTAAGTAGTACAATATAGATTCTATACAACGTTAAATGTCAGCGCAAGATGGTTTTTCAAAGAAAGAAGAAACTAATGGCTGCAACCTTTCCTTAGGCAGTACGCAGATATGAACTGTTATACTGAAGCAATGGAATTTTACTAAATTGAAACTTTTAGTATATGACTAAATGAATACCTCACAGAAAACTGTATGGATAGAATTGTTCACCATTTTTTTGAAGGAACAATTAACAAGAAGCTAAAACAGAGGGTTCACATGAAGTTGGACTCCTATGTTTGACTAGGATAAGAATTTGTTGGATATATGAAGACCACATGATGTTACGTACTATGTCCATTTGTGGAAGAAATGTTGTAAATAAACTTCACGTTGATACTAAAGGCATGCAGTCACTCATTTGCTTTATCTTGGAATAAAAGGGAATAAACGCATGTCAGTTGATAATTTAAATGATGATCTATAGTTGCTCCAACCATAACAACCTTAGAGGATAGACTAAGAACCTGGTAGTTCCCTAAGACTGTAGGAGAGACACTACTACCTGTGGCGAGATTGGCCAGTTAATATCTTACTCTCTGTTAGACAGCAAGCATCATCAAAGCCCCACTGCCACTGTCACAGAGGTTATTGATCATAGATTGCCTACATCCTCTTCTTTCTTCTTTCATCCGTATCCTTTATTTTTGTTATCCTTTCTACTCTCTTTCCTGTATTTTTCGCATCCATTCGTTTGCAGTTTCCCCGGTCAGAGCGCTGCCCGACCAGATTTCTGTGCCTGCTGTGTGAGAATTCGCTCCGTCGGACATGGAAGGAAGACGGATTGTCTACCTTTTGCAGCAACTGCGTGAGTTTTCGTCGGGATAGTCCGGCGAAGTGTGAAATTGCGCTCCGCACTGCAGACGGGTTGTCAGAGATTTGAAACTGTCACGCGCGCTCTCGGTCAGTAGGTGGCAGTTACGACATGCCCAGGTGTTAAACGTAGGGTCAGAGAAGGGAAGGGGGACTATTTCGATTTGGCGAAATAAAGGAGTTCCCCCTTTGTCTGGTTTAAAATATTAACCCAAGTTTGAAACTTTAATTTCATTCTCACTCTTAAATTTGCAGTAGACAGATCGCTATGCTAGATTTAATATCTGTGTTTTGGCGTAGTCTGAGTTTCTTGGGCATTTGCCGAGTTCTAGATCACCATTAGATTACAGTATTCTAGTTCATGGTTTAGTCTGTAGTTCTGCGTGAGGTAAATATTATATATAATAGATCTCTAGTATTTTGTGAAGTGATAAAGTGTTTAATCGCCTATTTCATTTTAAACTAGTTCTGTGTGCAGAGTGATTATTTTAATAGTTAGTTATTTCTTTAGTCGACGAGTTACATTGGAAAGCAAGATAAATTATAAGTTTCTAGCTAAACCCATTTGGCTATTAACTCTTTAACCCCCAAGAGCCAGTATACTGTACTTCCCGCTAGACCCATTTTGCCCAATCAACAGTATACTGGCTTTCGTATCCCTTGATCGTTTCTAGGGCTGTTTTCTAATTTTGACAACTCAAAAACGCTATTTTCTTAAAGTATAGCAATCCATTATGGACTTTTGTTATTTATGAATATGAACATTAAAAAAAAATTATTTCCAAACAAAAACAATAAAACCATACTGGTATGGCCATTTTTGTTTGGGCCAAACCCACTTTTTTGCTTGGGACTGAACGAGTTAAAACAATTTCATTTAACTGCTAACTACTCAGTCGAAAATCTATTCGCTGTTGCCCTTAAGACGCCACTAGGCGTAATGGCCACTGACTGCTTTTGCCGGTCGTTGGCTAAGGACGGAAGAAGAAGAAGAAGACTCAGTCAAGTATATTTTCTAAACAAGCTTATAAATGCAAGATGCATCATGAGGGGTGACGGAATACCCCCATTATTCCTAATTCATGATGAGGGAATGTTTTTTAATATAACTTATTTCACGGGAAGTTTTAAATATAAGTCAAGCTGTAGGCTTGCCGTTTAAACTATAAGTTATATCCTTATACATAGTAGGTATAATTATTTATATGTGCTTTTTTCCATTTTATGCAGTGAATACTGGGGTGACCCAACTTGCCGGCGTTTAGTAAAGAGACATATTTGTGAGAAGCATAGACATTTCCTATCTTTAACCACGTGGGTTTTTTCCAAGTAACACTGGTCTGACAGTGCATGTGCCATCAGAGATAGACAGTAATACCAATCCCACTAACGGTTTCTAAAGATTAGAAATATATATTGGGCTTTTGAGCCAGTTCATATTGCTCCACAAATTTAAATGTACATGCTGCCTGGCGGCGAGATTAATTACAAGAAATAACATTAAAATTTCCGACACTATTGAAAGAGTGGATAGTGAACCAAGACTATCTGTTGAGAGCCGTTGTCCACTGGTCATCTTTTCCAAATTAAGGGAACCCTCGTGTTTATGAACTCTGTGTGCCCGTTTAAACTTGTTTATCCAAACTGATTCAAGTGACATTAACAGTAATCAAAAATTTAACTGGTGAAGCGAACGCTCCCCGGAAACAGTGGAAGAAAAACCTGTAATTGCAGAGCTGGGATTCGCTTTATCCAAAGAATACAGATTCACTGTAGAGAAGTGTCCTAAGTCTGCGCCAGATGGCGAACAGCGGTACAGATAGGTAAGCACGTGTGCCAGGATACCCTGATGAATGAACCGAGTGAAAGTGACGGAAGGATGTTCTTTGTTTGACGCACTCACTTTGTAATTTTCCTTAGACAAGATTTGCTGCTTAATTACATTGTTCCTTTAGAATAGATAGTGCTGTCAAAGTCAGGTCATACCTTCAAAAGGAGACAATATTAGACCCTAACCATATGCATCTATAACCCTTTGGGCCATCATCTGTCATCCTAACGGGGCTGTGGGCTGAATCTAGAGTTAAGATCATAACGGGGCTATCATCCTTGTAGCATTTTCTTGAATTTTATGACTATTTGTATATGTTTTTTTCCTTGATGTATTTTTTTAGGTGTTGTGAGAAGATTTTTTTTTTTATGATAATTAAAAATATCTCTTGAACTAAATCAGTGCGTTGGTCAGCTCGTTCTAGTATATACATATATTCATTGGTATAGATTTCCCACGTCTGTGTGTTTAACTGTCGTCACGTGTATGTGCGTGCCCGTGAGTAGATAGAAATATATGTAATACATGTATCTGTGTTTAGACTGTCTGACGCCTTAAAAGCTGTCGTAGAGGATAGGTGAAAGAGAGAAGATTTCCTCCATTTTTTTCAGAGACAGCCTCTATATCACAGTCTATCATCTCACTTGTGGGAATTCTATTTCTTTTTTCTTTTACTAACTCTCACGGTGTCTATCACCTATTCGAACCTATTCAGAAGGGACCAACCCAAGTCTTAATTCTCCTATCTAAAATCTACGACAAGTGGTCGCTCGTTACTGGGAATTGAACCCAAAATCCTAAGACGATATGACAAATGCGGGCTCGTTTCCGGTTTTTGAACTTAGAATAGGAAGACGAGTACGACAAATGTGGACTCGTCTATCTGGATTTTGAACTGAAGATTCTTTATTCTGTAATAGAGTAAGAGTGTGATTGTCTCGTGAGTTGTTATATCTTTAAATAATTTATCCCCTAGACTAACGATCTGTTTGCGGGCGTGCTGACCACACAAACTGATAAGTTTTTTCCACAGCATTTTGAATAATATACATTTGAGTTACAGGTGGATTTTGTCGGAATATAGGTTAATTGTTGATTTGTAATACTAAACGCTGGTAAAGTGGTGAGTGTATAACATTTACTGGGTACTGAAGCAGAACGGTGTTTGAACTAAGTTAAGGAGTGCGTTTCGGACTCTTTCGTAAAGATTAATTGCCTCCCTTACCCGATCTGACTTCAGGGGCGAACTTATAGTGGATTTTAAAATTAAGGGATTATTTTTCTCCTTAAAATTTTTGCAATAATTATTTTTGCTTCCACTGTAGCAACTTTTTTTTCAGTGAGTAATCCTATCTACCATTTATTTTGCGTAGTCGTGTTTTGCATTAGGTGCTTTATTGCCGATTAATAGCAGCGAAAGTTAGATTTTATTTTGGAGGAGGTATCCTAGGGTTAAGCATATCATCTTGTATTTGGCATTTTCTCGTACGTGGTAGGAACCAGTGTATTCTTTTTCCTATTTTCTTTCTCCACTAGTTTCAGTCACTGACATAATATGGCCGAGAGGGCAAAGCTTAGACAACTCCTCAGGGGCGAAGCGAGAGAGGAGGGACTGGAAGGAGAGGAAGCGAAAGCGTTTGTCAGAGACGAACTTGAGAGATATGATGCTGAGAGGAAAGCATCTGAAGCCAAAGAGGAAAAAGAAGAAGCTAGGAGGAAAGAAGAGGAAGATCGGCTATTACAGCAGAAAAAGATTGAGGAAGAAATGGAAATCCGCAGGATGCAGCATGAGGAAAGAGAAAAGGAGAAGGAGAGACAGCACGAGAAGGAGGAGAAGGAGAGACAGCACGAGAAGGAGAGGGAGGAGAGACAGCACGAGAAGGAGAGGGAGGAGAGACAGCAGGAGAAGGAGACGGAGGAGAGACAGCATGAGCTGGCACTTAAAGCTCTAGAGTTCCAAAGTCGTGGTGCTGCCTCTACCTTTAGCAATGGAGAGTCTTCTCCTCATTCTTCCTTAACTGATCCTGCTAGTACTCAATCTACTCATCTCACTGCTATGTCTTTTCCGCTAGAGTCTTTCCCTTGTCCAAACGAAAAGATTGACACGTATCTAGAAAAATTTGAGAAAATTGCAACTCTGTACGGTTTAGAGAGATCGCGTTGGAACATGAAGCTTTCCCAGGCTTTGAAAAGTTCTGCGTATGATGTTTACGCCAAACTGGAAAGCAGCCAACAAGACAACTATGATGTGTTGAAGAAAGCGTTACTGGAGTGCTTTGAAATGAATGCTCGCAAATTTCTGCAACTGTTTCGCAACAGCAGGAAAGAGAGCTCTGAAACTTTTCAACAGTTCTCGTCTCGTTTGAAGGGATACCTAACAAAGTGCCTTGAGCTTTCACAGCTCCCCTCTACCTATGAAGGTCTAGAGGAATTTGTTATTACAGAACAAATAAAGAACACTTTGTCTGCTGATGATACCCGGAGATTCCTAGCCGAGCAGGGGGCAGAAAAGCTTGAAGACATCTTAGAAAAGTCCGAGCGTTATCAAAATGCGCTGGCTGAACTGCCGGCCACAAAACGTAAACCGACAGAAGAGCATTTTCGGAAAAAATAATCTAGACCAGTCTTCTCATGCTTCTCACGCTTCCAACCCGAATAACCACCGAGAAACTGGACCTCAAAACCCCCCTCCTGAAAAATCCAAGTTCTACAAAAACAAGTACCCCAACCACAGTAAACAGTCTGATCAACCCGACCGCCCTACATGGCAGCGCAGCCAGAAAGACAAGGTGGCAAAGGGAGAACCCCTGAGCACGGGACATATGATCAGAGTGAGCACACCGAGCCTAAACGCATCCGATGCTTACTAACAGTCTCGCAAGGCGGAATTATTGACAGTGATTCCCAACCTGTTGGGTATAGACCCTCAACGCGAGGTACTGTTACATTGAACGGTTCTCAAACTTCTTGTTTATTTGACACGGGGCTTTCGTATGATTGCATTGTTGCCAGAAACCTGGTTAAACCCGGTCAAGAGACAGCAGAGACCGTCCAATTTTGTGGAGTTCGTAAGAGTGATGCACCTACAGCGCTTCCCATCGCATTGGTGGAGATACACTCTGACTTTGTCAGAGGCATGATCAAAGCGGCTGTTATGGATGATCCCATCTACCCAGTCATACTTGGCGGTAGATACGTGTGTATTGGTAAACCGGAAGAGCCGATTGTGGCAGCAGTAACTACAAGAGGGCAAACCAAAAAAGAACGGGAGCCTGCGCCTAATTTCTTACCCATGGAACTTAAAGAAGCGCAATACAAGGACCCTACTTTGGCACTCTGCTTTAGGAAACTGCCCATGGCTAAGGAACCCAGAGGGCACGGGGACATTTTTTCTAAGCATGGCGTACTTTATCGCAGAACGGGCAAGCCTGACCAAGGTTACAACCAGCTCCTAGTACCGAAACAGTACAGAAGCCAAATCCTAGAAATGGGGCACTCTCTTCCCTTCAGCGGACATATGAGACAGAACGCCACAAACCAACGGATAACCAATCATTATTGGTGGCCAGGAGTAAACACTGATATTATCAGGTATGTCAAATCCTGTGCCCAGTGCCAACGTGTACACCCAAGCAACGGATACCCCCCAGTCTCGTTGGGTGAAATGCCAATAGTGGGAACACCATTCGAACGGGTTGTAATCGTCATTTTAGGACCCTTACAAAAGACTAAAAGAAGGAACAGGTTTTATCCTGACCTTAGTCGATACATGCACTTTATGGGCAGAAGCTATCCCGCTAACATGCGCAGATGCCAAGCATGTCACAGAAGCCCTCGTGCAGATTTTCACTCGGTTGGGATTTCCTCAGCAAGGTGTTGACGGATAACGGATCCCCATACCGAAACCTGTTGATGGATGCGATCGTGAATATCTTGAGGACCCAACACATCTACACAAAGCCATATACTCCGGCCGGAAATGTGCTCGTGGAACGTGTTAATGGAAACCTCAACATGATGCTAAGTAAACTGGCACAAGTGAAACCTGACGATTGGGATCTTTGTATTCCTGCAGCTTTATTTGGCTACAGAGAATCTCCTCATACGTCAACAGGATTTCCGCCAGCTACGCGTTTATTCGGCAGACCCATTAAGGGCCCGCTTGAAGCCTTACTTTGGTCGCTGACAGACCAGAAGGCTGATGAGACAGTCGTCTCAGCAAGTAAATACGTATCGGATTTAAAGGATAGGTTGAAACTAGGATGGGACCTAGCAACGACTAACTTTAAGCGAGCACGCACAAAACACGCTACCCGATACAGGAAAGTCGCGAAAGAGAGAGAACTGGAAGCAGGAGAGAAAATTTTGGTGTTACTCCCTACCGGAAACAACCAACTGAGGATCGGATGGCAAGGGCCGTTTGCCGTCCTGAAAAAGATTTCTAAGGCTAACTACCAGATCTCTATTCAAGGACAGGAAAAGTTTTTCCATTTAAATCGGTTCAAGAGATACTTGGAAAAACCAGTGCCAACCTCCGACCATCTCCTGACGATCGCCAAGGCTGACGAAGATGATGATAGTGTTAAAGGGGGGACGTTCTGTCACAGAGGTTATTGATCATAAATTGCCTACATTCTCTTCTTTCTTCTTTCACCCGTATCCTTTATTTTTGTTATCCTTTTTACTTTCTTTCCTGTATTTTTCGCATCCATTCGTTTGCGAAAAATATTTTCTTCCCCATTCTTAACGTATACCTATTTCTGTTCTCAAAACTGAGAATCGCACTAGTGATGGTATTACGTAGATGTCGTAGATGTCAGTCTCTGCCGGTCGAACGATAGCTGTGAGAATACGGTTCTCGCCAGACAGAACGTCTGCAGTTTCCCCGGTCAGAGCGCTGCCCGACCAGATTTCTGGGCCTGCGGTGTGAGAATTCGCTCCGTCGGACATGGAAGGCAGACGGATTGTCTACCTTTTGCAGCAACTGCGTGAGTTTTCGTCGGGATAGTCCGGCGAAGTGTGAAATTGCGCTCCGCACTGCAGACGGGTTGTCTGAGATTTGAAACTGTCACGCGCGCTCTCGGTCAGTAGGTGGCAGTTACGACATGCCCAGGTGTTAAACGTAGGGTCAGAGCCGGGAAGGTGGACTATTTCGATTTGGCGAAATAAAGGAGTTCCCCCTTTGTCTGGTTTAAAATATTAACCCAAGTTTGAAACTTTAATTTCATTCTCACTCTTAAATTTGCAGTAGACAGATCGCTATGCTAGATTTAATATTTGTGTTTTGGCGAAGTCTGAGTTTCTTGGGCATTTGCCGAGTTCTAGATCACCATTAGATTACAGTATTCTAGTTCATGGTTTAGTCTGTAGTTCTGTGTAAGGTAAATATTATATATAATAGATCTCTAGTTTTTTGTGAAGTGATAAAGTGTTTAATCGCCTATTTTATTTTAAACTAGTTCTGTGTGCAGAGTGATTATTTTAATAGTTTGTTATTTCTTTAGTCGACGAGTTACAGTGGAAAGCAAGATAAATTATAAATTTCTAGCTAAACCCATTTGGCTATTAAAACAATTTCATTTAACTGCTAACTACTCAGTCGAGTATATTTTCTAAACAAACTTATAAATGCTAGATGCATCATGAGGGGTGACGGAATACCCCCATTATTCCTAATTCATGATGAGTGATTTTTTTTATATAACTTATTTCACGGGAAGTTTTAAATATAAGTCAAGCTGTAGGCTTGCCGTTTAAACTATAAGTTATATCCTTATACATAGTAGGTATAATTATTTATATGTGCTTTTTCCATTTTATGCAGTGAATACTGGGGTGACCCAACTTGCCGGCGTTTAGTAAAGAGACATATTTGTGAGAAGCATAGACATTTCCTATCTTTAACCACGTGGGTTTTTTCCAAGTAACACTGGTCTGACAGTGCATGTGCCATCAGAGATAGACAGTAATACCAATCCCACTAACGGTTTCTAAAGACTAGAAATATATATTGGGCTTTTGAGCCAGTTCATATTGCTCCACAAATTTAAATGTACATGCTGCCTGGCGGCGAGATTAATTACCAGAAATAACATTAACAATCTCCGACACTATTGAAAGAGTGGATAGTGAACCAAGACTATCTGTTGAGAGCAGTTGTCCACTGGTCATCTTTTCCAAATTAAGGGAACCCTCGTGTTTATGAACTCTGTGTGCCCGTTTAAACTTGCTTATCCAAACTGATTCAAGTGACATTAACAGTAATCAAAAATTTAACTGGTGAAGCGAACGCTCCCCGAAAACAGTGGAAGAAAAACCTGTAATTGCAGAGCTGGGATTCGCTTTATCCAAAGAATACAGATTCACTGTAGAGAAGTGTCCTAAGTCTGCGCCAGACGGCGAACAGCGGTACAGATAGGTAAGCACGTGTGCCAGGGTACCCTGATGAATGAACCGAGTGAAAGTGACGGAAGGATGTTCTTTGTTTGACGCACTCACTTTGTAATTTTCCTTAGACAAGATTTGCTGCTTAATTACATTGTTCCTTTAGAATAGATACTGCTGTCAAAGTCAGGTCATACCTTCAAAAGGAGACAATATTAGACCCTAACCATATACATCTATAACCCTTTGGGCCATCATCTGTCATCCTAACGGGGCTGTGGGCTAAACCTAGAGTTAAGATCATAACGGGGCTATCATCCTTGTAGCATTTTCTTGAATTTTATGACTATTTGTATATGTTTTTTTCCTTGATGTATTTTTTTAGGTGTTGTGAGAGAATTTTTTTTTTGATGATAATTAAAAATCTCTCTTGAACTAAATCAGTGCGTTGGTCAGCTCGTTCTAGTATATACATATATTCATTGGTATAGATTTTCCACGTCTGTGTGTTTAACTGTCGTCACGTGTATGTGCGTGCCCGTGAGTAGATTGAAATATATGTAATATATATATCTGTGTTTAGACTGTCTGACGCCTTAAAAGCTGTCGTAGAGGATAGGTGAAAGAGAGAAGATTTCCTCGATTTTTTTCAGAGACAGCCTCTATATCACAGTCTATTATCTCACTTGTGGGAATTCTATTTCTTTTTTCTTTTACTAACTCTCACGGTGTCTATCACCTATTCTAACCTATTCAGAAGGGACCAACCCAAGTCTTAATTCTCCTATCTAAAATATACGACAGCCACATATATCTAAATGGTGCTTTAGGACCAGTCCTTTGGAACATTAGGACACCACCCGGCGGTCACATATCGCTAAATGTTACCGTGACCAGTCCTCTATATAAGGAGCAGATAAACGGATAAGAAAAGATCACCACTATTGAAGGAATATTAAACCACTACAGGACAAAACAGAAATTCTAGGACGATGGATCAATTCCCGTTCAAATTGCAACAATTACATCATAAAGAAATGGAACAGCCACAGCAACAACCACAGGTACAGCTCAGACACGCGCAGAAATATTGTCATAACCATCCATTCCCCTCCTTACAGTTATACCCAAACTACGCCCCACGGTACCCCCACAGTTCCGACAAGTGGAACAAAATTTTGTTGCTGAGAGGTAATCCACAACATACCCTGAAGATGCATACTTCCGAGGAGAATACGAACTTTTTTAGTTCAGGCGGATATGGTCACAGAAATCCCATGGTAACATACGCGGACGCGAAGAGTTATAGAAACAATGTGATGAAAAACCCTAAAGAAACAGACCATACGCTGTATAAATTCAACAGAGACAGAAAGAACCACTGGACGAGTCTGAATAAAAGAGCTTGCCGCATGGCAGTCCGAAACCTCATCAATAATGTCACACATCAAAGAATCTGCGTGGTAAAGAATTTCTACACGTCAAACGACAAAACATGCATAATCACAACAGAAAACGGTCTGCGCGCAAGTATCAAACCACTACTGCCCTAGCGAAAACCGTTTTCCATACAGCAGCAGGTTCGTGCTACACAGAAGAGACCAACTCCGACGCAATGTAACCCCAGTGTAAATGGACTGACCCGACACATGCACATGAATGAACCTAAAATGACATCCGTTGCCACACAGACAGACACTGACACACCAAGTCACGTTTGAAACCCACCAACAAGAAAATTATACGAACATTATAGCAGAAATAACAACGAGTCCACAACCAGTCCGGAAACGACAAGAAGAAATATCTACAGTACATGCACAGTACCAGGTTGATATCGAATTTAAATCCGATTCCCATAGCTTGACTGCTTGCATCAGGCTCAGCGAACCAGAGCTGATCAAGACCGTACTCCACCTCCACGTGGTGGTCATGGAAACAATCTGCAGCAGTGCAGTCTGGCTGAGCGAGTACGGATCGAAATGGGAAGGCAAACCCGGTCCCTAAAAAATGCCGTGCAGAAGTCGGATGTGTCGACCGAAAGGTGCAGATATCACAGCTTAGGCGCAAACAGACACAACGCAACCACCGTCCTTTTCAGGGCGAACGAGGAAGAAGAAGAAGAAGAAAATCCGATTCGTCAAGTGCAGAAGAAAGTACTATAGACTCTGACGAAAATACTCCAAGTGTAAATGACATAAAGAAGGCAATAAAAGATACCCTAAGAGGAGCCGATCTTCACACCCTGATATCACTGAAGGTACGAGAAATGCTAGAAGCAAAGTTTGATACAGACTTATCTGAAAGGCGGCAAGAATTTCACAACCTTGTAATCGAAATGCTACAGGAAGACGAAACTGAACCGAAAATAAGAGAACTGAGTTTCGACCCTTGTGCAGTTTTACCAGACTCAAATGAACATGATGACGACACAATGTCATATTTATCAGATTCAGATAGCGTTGTGGGATCCGTAGTCAGCGCCCCACTTTTAGACAGCGCCTCACCCTCAGAAGTCACCACTGTCAAGTCATATTTCCCTGAGCCTCAGGAATCGCCTCCTGTTGAAACGTCTGTAGAACTGCCACACTCGCCAGTCACGCCCCCTCCAGCTACAGCACAGCCATTGACGTTTTCTTCAGCTTACTACCAACCTGTCAACATCAACAATGTGTCAAATACTGAGCCCCCTGTCAACAACGTGTTACATACTGTGCCCACTGTCAACAACGCCATGTCCAGTACTGTACACACCACTACACACCATGATCCCAGTTCGACCGGCCAACTTATGGCACTGCTGGAACTGGAGAAAAAATGCACGGAGCTAGAAAGGGTTATGTACAAATCAGTTGTGTCTCGCCTATCCAGCAGGGAGATTGAAATGCTGGAGTTTGCAAAGTTGTTCTAAAACACACCCAGGTGTTTCATATGTGCGTGCCAATCCATGCATGGTGAACGCGAAAAGTGAGAACATTGAGTAATCTTAACCTAACTTTCCCATGTACTCTATTTTCAGACTGTGTTAATAATTGAATTACAGATGACCACATCCCAGAATGAAATGTCAAAGCCGCACCCAACAAGTTGTTCCCCGGACATAATCTTATTGATGACCAGAGTACCTCAAGAGCAGCCCACAGATTATTAATTAGCCATTTTATTGATTATTGAAATAAAGATGACACACAAGATAAGGTGTTAGTAGTTTGCAGACACACCTATTAGTCACACACAATTTTGATGTTTCAATTGTTTAAATTGCACAACCCAGAATCATGTTACGAAATTGCACACACATTTTGTCATGTAACATAATCCATACCTTGTGCCTTAAGTATTTTTCCATTTCTTCGCCCTTACATTTCCTCACCATTACAGAGACTAGTTATTCTTTCCACATGCATCTTTGTGCATATTCACGTAGGCAATTTCCACATTGCACTAGTAGTCCATCTATCACCTTCATTAATGTATCCTTTTCCCCTTGATGCACATTCTGCTATACTCATATCTTTTCCCTGAACCATTCTAATAATTGTTAACAGCATGTGAAGTCTTAGTACAACCTCATAAATGAATATTACCAGCACATTCTATGCTATTATTTCTCTCCACAGGTTTATTTATTTTCCAGTGTACAATAAAATTTTTTGACTTAAACCATCTTGTAAAATTTTTTAGATTCTGATGTAAATTGGTACTTTTAAGATTTTAGACATTTTCCAAAAGAGATTGTATATCCAACCCTAGACCCACTATTAGAAGATTTCCCTCACTCCACTTCTCACACCCCCTTAACTTACTGTTTTCCTTTCCACTATTTTGAGAAGATATTCTAGACTTGTGAATTTTTCTATCCCAATCATCTCCATCCCTTTGAATTACAATAATGTTGTAATCGGGAGATCTTGAATTTTCCTCTATCTACCAAGAAACTACAGTACCCTCTCCTTGCTACTTATTGACAACAGATACTACTACTATGTCTATTCCTTTTCTGAACTTAACTATTGCTTGCAGCCCTATTGTTTAGGATTTACTACACCCCAGATATTAGAAGCATTGGTAGTATCTCTAATGTTTAGTGAACTGGTTGTTATCATTCTTTTGTAATCTTGATATATTGGCAAAACAGAAAAGATGAAAAAAGAGAATGCACAGAAAAGAAAAAGAAAAGAAATCAAACAGAAAAAAGAAAAATGAAAGAAAAGACATAAAAGAAAAAAATGATAAAGGAAACATTTCGAATATTTGACATGATGTTATATATGTTTATATGCCGCCCTCACACATTTTGATGACACCGATTGACAGTTTGTTACACATTGTTTCACATATAATAAATGACATGATATAATAGGCCCATGCCGTATAACATTGATTGCCCTGATATTATCAGCTGACTTAGAAGAAAAGAGAGAAACAAATCAACACATCGGAGGGAAAAACTAGTTTTTGTTCATACTGCCTCTGCCAGTCATACCCCCTGTCAGCATGATATCTGCACATTACAACTATACAGATGATACCCCAGCAGTATTTTGTTGATACTACATTTGCCAGATGCCCCAATAGTATTTGCACATGTTGACTTTGCAAATGGAAATACCCTTTGATAGCATTGGTATATGCTGACCCAAGATTGAACACCCCCATTACCTGATGATACTACACATGGCACATGAGATGCAGAAGCAACTATTTGTTGATAATGCATCTGCCATTTTACATGGTACACCATGTTATGGTGAAACTTAATGATGGTACAACTAATATTTTGTTAAGATGCTTATGCACAAATGCCCCACATTAGTATTGGATAATGAATAATATTGTAGTCTTTTCGTGGTTACGAAAAAAGACGAGAAAATAATTGAAAATTTTTATGGATTCTATGAACATAGAACAAATCGAAGGAAAATAATTGACGCATACGGAAACCATAAGTGTGTGGATTACCCATGGACAAGAGATACAAAAGGATTATGATAATCCTATGGGAACCACAGGTGTTACGGACACACAAATGGAAAATAAATGGAATAATATAATTGAATATTGCCGCACCCAGAAGATAACAGAAAATAATAGACAAAAGATTCCTCCATATAGGAGAGGCTCTTTCCCTGATTTTTGCCCATTGCCTTTGTAATATCATCATCATCTCAGGCCTGCATAGGTGTTTATCTTCTCTCTAACATAGACATTTGTTTTGTGCTCTTTATAGCAAATGCGCAAAATTCTTCTATAACATTTATGCTCGAAAGCATGAATCCTTCGCTCCGTATCTGCAGTGAGTGTCCAGCCCTCACACCCATACAAGAGAATAGATAATACAAGTGATTTGTATAATTTGATCTTCACAGGAAAACTGATGTTACTTTTCCAGATCACATTCAACTTGTCATGGCAGCTGAGGCCATCTCAAGTCTTGTCTTGATGTCTTTACTTAATCTTCCATCACTACATATAGTGGACCCGAGATATTTAAAGGTGTTAACTTCTTCTAACGTTTGCCCATTTAACGTAATAATGGTCGGAACATGTTTCTTATGGCTATTCACCAATATCTTGCTTTTTTCTATATTAATTTCCATCCCATACGTTCTTGTTACTTTCTCCAGTCTAGAGGTAAGGTCTTGAAGTTCTGATTCTGATCCAACTATCAGATCAATATCATCAGCAAAACGTAGGTTGCACAGAGGTCGGCCTCCAATCGATATGGTTGATTTATAATCGTAGAGAGCCTCCTGCATAATATGTTCTAGATATATATTAAAGAGCACTAGTGACAGGATACATCCCTGGCGAACTCCTACAGTTGTTTTGAAAAATTCTCCAATGTCGTTGCTTGCAAACACAGCACTGCTTGCGTCCTTGTATAGTGCTTCAATGATATCTATGATGTTGGTATCAAAATTGAATTTTCTCATTACTTGCCATAAGCCTTCATGCCAGACTCGATCGAAGGCTTTTGTGAAATCGATGAAGTTATGGTATAAATCGTATTGATGTTGGAGATGTTTTTCGATAAGTAATCTAATATTGAAGATTTGTTCTGAGGTACTTCTTTTTGGTCTAAAGCCAGCCTGTTCCTCTGACAAGATTTCTTCTGATTTCTGTTTTATTCTGTTCAAAAGTATCCTTAACATCACCTTACTTGGATGACTAATAAGGCTAATGGTTCTGTAGTTCTTGCACATTTTTAGATTTCCTTTCTTTGGAAGCGGTATTACTAATGACTGCGTCCATTCTTTTGGCCATTTTTTTTGTACTCCATATCTTCTGGCAAATTGTTGTCATGATTTTTACTATATCTGGCCCTCCATATTTCAAGAGCTCTGCTGGGATATTATCCACACCCGGTGACTTCCCCCCTTTCATCGAACATATAGCCTCTTCCACTTCTTCCCGTAATATTGCTGCATTTCCGAGTTCCCTGTTTTCGCACTTAATGTTGTTTAATATGCCTAAGTCAGTGTCAAGTTTACAGTTATATAATTCTTTACAATATTCTGTCCACCTTCTCATTACAGCTGTTTTTTCATTGAGCAGAGCCCCATTGCTATCTTCTATGACAGTTACCCTGGGCTGTTGGGGTTTTGATAGTTTTCTTAATGTGTCAAAAGCTGCCTTGCTGTTACCTTTTATTAGCCCCGTATTAATGGAAATCAATTTGGCCATGTATCTCATTTTTGCATTCCAATCACCTAACACGATGTTTCACCTGTCCTAAATCTCCCCACTGTACCAGCTCAGTGACCGTATGCATTTGGCCCTATTTTTGCATTCCAATCACCTAACACGATGAGAAGATCTTTCTTTGGAACTTTCTTAATTGCTTCATCCAGATTGTCATAAAATATATCAATTGCATCATCCTCATAGTCAGTAGTGGGGGCATATACCTGTATGATGGAGATGTTCTTTGGATGTGCTGCAATACGAATGGTGATAAGCCTGCTATTTATTGGGGTGCAGCTGATGACAGAGTTCAATCTATCTTTATGTACGATAAAACCTACTCCATGCTGATGTTGAGACTCATCTCCACTAAACCAAATTTTGTGACCATCATCAGTTATTGATTCACCTAATCCTGTCCATCTGACTTCTGCTAGGCCCAGGATGTCCCACGAGTATCTAACAAGTTCATGTGTTAGTTCTTTGACTTTTCCACACGCATATAGCGTGCGTACATTCCAAGTTCCAACAACAAAACTTTCTCTTGGAAGTTTCAAAACAGGTGTTTGTACCCCATTCGCTGACTTATCACTCTCAAGGGGCAATGAGAGCGCGGTCGTTGTTAATCCGGGCATAGGCCGATCCGGCAAATTATTACTGAGTTGACTTTCCATCATAGCATTTCAGTGGGTAAGAGGTTTGCTTGGCGCAGCCCATCTCCTCTCCAAGTATCCATGCAGGTACATACAAAAATGTACCTGGAGCAGTAACAATAGCCCTCAATAAATCTGTAATGTTTTGAAACACTGTCCGATCGACACATCACAAAACCGCCATCTTGGCTACTTGTATCAACACAAACATATGGACATTGTTATATAAGATGTATAATAATAATAATAAATTCTTTAAGCACCAAACACGGCGCATAAGGCAGAAACCAGTGCTCTCCAGGTTGTTCGTTGTGACGCCACTCCTCTTAGCTCTTGCACATTATTTAGGCCCAACGTTCTTCCTTCTCTTATTATTGTTCTTCTGAGTGTTTCTTTTGGTCTTCCTTTTTTCCTCTTACCCTCAGGAACCCAAGTGAGCGCCTGTAGTGGTATTCTGTTGTTTTGCATTCGTAGGACATGACCGATATATGACCATCGTCTTTTCCTTATATAGTCTTTTTTATATAGTTTCCTTATATAGTCTTTTCCTTATATAGTCAGAGATGTATATAAGATGTATAGCAAATGATTATTGCTTGCTGATGATTAAATGATATCGACATGTTTGTGCTAATTTAATATTTCAGTAGCCTCACAAAATAAAAAGATAAACCAGAGAGTCAAATATGATGGATGAAATTTGACATACTGAGATCTGATCACCCTTATGATACATAGGCTGAATAATGTTATCCCAAGGACGGACGTGTTACGGATACACACAGTGGATATATATAAAAAGAATACCTGGAGTGGAAATACATGTCGCTGATTTATGAATAACATGATACACATACCCAAATACATAGTAGATAACAAGAAAAGTTTGAATGTGAGGACCTTAGACTGCTCATCTGGCTGTAGCAGACAGCAGGTGCTATAGACACCGCATAGCTATGACAAACCTTCGACCTGCGAAGGCAGAGCTGGTGTTGACAATTCTGCACATATTGTAAAATAGAAAACATATTTTTGTTTCATGTTGTCATAAAACTATGACATTCAAGTTCATTGTTCCAGAAATGTTTGTTTGATGGTTTTTGATAAATGTATTGCTAGATATGGTACATAGGGAGTTACTAATGATGAATTTTCGGGATAACAGGAAGACTAGAAAGGATACAATGAAGTAAAATATTGGAGCACCATAAATGATAAATTGGAGTTATGAAAAAAGAAAATGGTAAACTGTATACAAGAATCCCCTGAGATAACATGGATACATATTGTCTGGAGTATCAGGAAGTTTGTCTTAACAAGGAAAATAAAGTGATACAGAAACCAACATGGAAAATCCATGATGTTTTTAAAAATTTGAAAATTTAATTTTTTCTCTTTTCCCTTGTATTTTTATATTTGTAATCACATGTTGGTAATATTGGTATGATAATTGCCGAATAGTTTGATGTCTGATTATTGCTAAATAGTAGCTCAAGGAAGATTTTTGAAGAAAAAGACAGATGTATATTTCTAGGAAATAAGTTCACATGGATAATACTGTATTGACAGAGGATAAGGAAAAATCCATGAATGATTGGAAATAACCGAGTTATTTATGGACAGGATCACCACCAGACGTATAACTTACATGTATTTTGGAGCAAAACATTGCATATTGTAAAAAAAAGAACATCTTTCTACAGTGATGAACACTTGAAACGAACCTATACGCATTATTCCAGGAAAAAAAATAACATGAATATTTTTTAAGTACTCGGAATCTTATGAAAATTTGGTTGGAATGTGTCTTGATATGGAAGATGGTTTGCATTTTTCGATACGATGTCCATTAATAGGGTCTGTTTAAAGAAGATAGTCCCATATATACATATAGGAACCCAGGTTTAGGAATTAAGTTAAATTTTTCTGAAATATTTTTGGACTTTGAACATTTTTAGACTTTAAATTTTTCTGAAAATTTTTTTAAAGTAAATTTTGGGGGATAATTTTTGATATTGATAGTACTCAAATGTCTCCCTACGGGATACATTTGCAGAGCCCCGGGATCTATATGTGACCGTAAGTTCGTCATTTCAGGAAATTATACTAAGAAAAATAACTCATCACTTGTTAAACTAAATCAGAGCATAGTTGTGTAATATAAAATTAAGTATAAAATAAATTGCATATGTTTATGAAAATAGACTATAGCCATAACTTAGAAAAAATACATTAGGAGAAGGAGCGATAGCGAAAAGTAGCGCTTGACAGATTTCTTGACCAATCATTAGGCTGAGAATCTAGATCATGCACGCTTTAATACCGGCCAGTTTTTCCCGGGTCTAGTTAGTTGCAGAAAGAATGTGAGACTATCCAGACGCATAAGTGTTAAGTAATCAAAGACTGTGTTTTATTCTTTGGAACTGATTTGTTCATAAGTTATAAACATGCGGTTGTGCATTTGAACAGTTATTTTATTCTGGATGCATTCTGCGGAAAGCAGTTAGTTGCAGAAATCATCTGAAGTTATCAGACGCATTTTCATACTGCAGTTGAGGATTTTTCAACAATGAAATGAAGTTTCATTTTGCAGTTATGACCACGAAATGTTTAACATTCACAGTGGTTTTATTAATGTGATATTTCCAAAAGGAGAATGCTGTAAGTAGTACAATATAGATTCTATACAACGTTACATGTCAGAGCAAGATGGTTTTTCAAAGAAAGAAGAAACTAATGGCTGCAAGCTTTCCTTAGGCAGTACGCAGATTTGAACTGTTATATTGAAGCAATGGCATTTTACTGAATTGAAACTTTTAGTATATGACTAAATGAATACCTCACAGAAAACTGTATGGATAGAATTGTTCACCATTTTTTGAAGGAACAATTAACAAGAAGCCAAAACAGAGGGTTCACATGAAGTTGGACTCCTATGTTGACTAGGATAAGAATTTGTTGGAAATATGAAGAACACATGATGTTACGTACTATGTCCATTTGTGGAATAAATGTTGTAAATAAACTTCACGTTGATACTAAAGGCATGCAGTCACTCATTTGCTTTATCTTGGAATAAAAGGGAATAAACGCATGTCAGTTGATTATTTAAATGATGATCTATAGTTGCTCCAACCATAACCACCTTAGAGGATAGACTAAGAACCTGGTAGTTCCCTAAGACTGTAGGAGAGAAACTACTACCTCTGGCGTGATTGGCCAGTTAATATCAAAACTCTCTGTTAGACAGCAAGTGTCATCATAGCCCCACTGCCGCATATCATCTAAATGGTGCCTTAGGACCAGTCCTTTGGAACATTAGGACACCACCCGGCTGTCACATATCCCCTTACAAGATGTGGCTGTTTAACATTAAGTTCTTGAAAATTCCAATTAACCTTAGTTCTACACTTAGCGAACCTATCGACATTTGCATTGTAAATGCTTGAAACCAGTGTTATAGTTTTGTTACCTCTTTACTGCAGTGCTAGTAATTCTTTATCTCTAATCCACCTCATTGCACCTCTGATACTATTTTTTTCAAATTCCTTTATATTTGAAAGTGCAGCTGGAAATCTCTTTCTGTTTCTAAGAAATGTGCCACAAGCTCCAATTCCCTAACTTCACAAGTCCTTCAGTAACTGATTGGATGTACACAAACTATCAAAATAAACCCTATATCCTTGACTCACCAAAGATTTCATAAGATTCATAACTAACTACAGTATAAGCTAAACCAAATGGTTGATTTGCAGTGATCCTACCTAAATAAACGTCAAAGTATATCCACTAACAGTATCAGGAAGAACCCATAACTTCATCCCCCATTTTGTTGGCTTGTCTCTAATATACTGTCAAAAAGAAAACACCCTTTTCTTATAACCATTCTTTCATAAAATTACAGTTTGAAGAAGTCAATGGGTCTCAAAAACTGCTTGTATTTTCTCTGGTGCTTACCTCTGACAGTTGCAGACCTGGAACCTTCTCAGGCAAAAAAAGGTGGAGGGTTTGAAGGTGGGCCTTCATCAAGTCCAGTATAACCAAAACATATGCAAGAAAAACAATTTAAAATTAATTCTTACAGATCAACAACAGAATTCAAAGTTACAGTTTAGTGTACACAGGAAAATTGACACACATTACATTTTCCGTACAAAGGAATACTGTCAATCATAAAGTGATATGATGTAAATAATAATTTTTTAAAGCAGAGACACAGGAAAAATCAGCTGATTCAGAAGTTACGTCAGATCTACTTTATATTTATTTCCTGGTGCCATGAGTTCTTTGTTAACTGTTTGAAATGTGAAATATTTGTTTCTTTTTTTCACAAACAAACAGAAAGCAGCTATACTGACCACAATAGCCACTATGCTAAGCAAGAAAGAAGGCTCAATACCTTCCATTTGCGGTGTATACGCCGCATCCTCGGCATCTCGTGGAAAGATAAAGTGACAAATGTTGAGGTGTTGTCACGTGCTGGCCTTCAAAGTATGTATACGCTGCTTAGACAGCGCAGACTTCGCTGGCTTGGCCATGTTCGCCGCATGGAAGATGGTCGCATCCCAAAAGATATCTTCTACGGACAATTAGCAGATGGCAAGAGAACAGTTGGGCGACCACAGCTGAGGTTCAAAGATGTGTGCAAGAGAGATATGAGGGCACTGGACATGGATCCAGCAACATGGGAGGATGAAGCTGCCGATCGCACTAAGTGGCGATGCTATTTACGGCACCACCTCAGATTGGGTGAAGAGAGGCTCACACAAGAAGCAGAGGTGAGGAGAAAACGTCGAAAGGAGCACCAGGAAAATAAGCAGCTGAGGGCTGCCACCTCAGGGGCGCATTCCCATAGTCAGTTATGACTGAAGGGGCTATTATTATTATTATTATTATTATTATTATTATTATTATTATTATTATTATTATTATTATTATTAGCCACTAAAACGACTGTTTTACTGCTTTTCAAAATCAGCTGTTATCATTTCGTTAACGAAGTAACATTTTCTTTGCATGTACGGCTGGTGATCTGAGTTGTTCTGAGCTGTATTTTCATCATCCAACTCATCAGACGTTTCCAAGTCCCCTGAACAATCATCAGAACAGGAATCTACATCACTAGATGCATTGTAGTCATTATCAGACTGCATTTTGTTTACGACCTGTTAAGTCGAGTTGATCGGAAAATATCCAAAATGGCGGACGGACAAATGCGGTGTTTACGTTTTTCTGCGTGTAATTTCAAAGTCAACATAAGTGAAAGCTGTATATTTTTTAGCACAGATATAATTGTTAACATGTATTCTTAATATAAAACATAGATTTGAAGTCAAAATTAAAAATGAAATGTGCTTTTTTTACTTCAAAAGTCATCGTTCCGTTTGAATCGATTGTTTATATATCAGGTTTGAAGAGTGTTAACTAAAAAAAATATTACTTTAATAGATCAGTTATAAGTATTTAAACGACTAGAACATACGGGTGCAGTTCACTCAAAATGATGATTAAATCAACTATGAATTATTATATTTACAGATAGCTAAATTTAATAGTCAATTATCGTTAACAATTGTAAAATAAATAAGGGTAGGGTGAATTAGATAACGTGTTTAAAATGTCATCACGTGATGGTCTGATTAGAAAACATTCTTTATTAGAGAGTTCACTTTGCAGCTTTTGTTGGGTACTTATGTCAGTTGGTTTCTCCTCCATCCGAGGCTTGTGATTTACAAGTTATGGACTGGTTTACTCTTGTCACTGGTCATGTCTGGTGGCGGCAACACGTCTTGTAGTAGCGTGGGGTAATTGCGAAAATAGCCCAGCGTCTGTTAAGTTACCAAATCGTGTAAAACCCGTGGCTGCTGTAGGACTACAAAAAAAAGTAATAGCAATTTTGACTGCGGTGTGCGATTTTTATACCAACCACAAGTCCTCGGCCATCGGAGGGCCGTTAAATAACAACTATTAGAGTTCCAATGACGTGTAATAGTAAACAATTACGAAAACTACACCACCAATTGGAAAAAAATTTACCAGTGTGACCCAAAGAAATTAGCACAATGACATGTAGATTGCTGGACGTATCACATAATCTCTCATGCACACATCTTCAAACTTCAGCTTGGGCACAAACTAAGTATAATACAGTTGAGTGTTGTTTAGCATTTTATTGCAACTCATGTACAACACGCTTGTGAACTAAATAGCTTTTAATACCCTTTCTTTCTTCACTACACAACCAGCCAATTTTCCACGCAACATTGCATCGCGTTTTCTCTCTTACTGAAACATTTTTTTTTCTTAACCAGCGGCACTTGGGCTTATCAGCCTTTCGGCCCAACGACATGTCATTGCGAGGCTGAGGAGCCTGTGGACTTTCCTTCCAACCGGGTTAGGAGCTTCGCTACTTCCCATCCACAGAGGGTTTATCTCAGGGGCCGTTCTGGTTATTCAGTCAAAATCTCGGTCTATGACACTGCTTCAAATGCCCACGACCGGGCTTGAACCTTGAACACATGATCGCCAGCGCAATGTGGTAACCATTACACCAGCGCGGCTCCCAATATTGAAACGTTAAGAGACATTTATACGCCTACCTGGAATCTAAGGGACGTAATTTGTATTTCCAACGAACGAAATATATCCGAGAATGATAATCATATTATTCAAAGCATTACATTTTTGATTGGTTAAATTATTTCCATATAGAAACGTTGCAAAGTCTGTTCATTTTGTACTTAATAATTTTGTAATTTTCTTCTTTTATATGAATATGCATGAAAAGAAATAAACACTTGACACATGGCTCAAACCCAGGTCACTAACTACCTATAACACGAGTTTCGCTTTAATGCAGAATACGTTTCACCGCTTCACGTATATTTTTGACCGGCGCCATCTTGTCAGAAAACTGGCGATTGATAAGTCGGCCAATTCACTTTTACAGCGTCACGTTATAGCCTAACCATAAAACCTAACACTGAATCCCTAACCGTTCTCAAGGGCTACTTTTTGTAATGTTGTTTACATAATTTCAGTTCTATCAATACTTTTATAGCTCTTCTAGGAGCACAGACCGTCAGCAAACACGTGACAAGTCCTCCTCCTGTCACATGACATCAACCCACTCTGGGGATTCCAGAATTAGGACTGCCCACTAATAATGTCAACAGGTTTAACCAGTGTATGTTATATTCCTCGCCAGCTTCTCCCATTGTGCCACTGCCAATTTAATGTCAACAGGTTTAACCAATGTATGTTATATTCCTCGCCAGCTTCTGACATTGTTCCACAGACCACTAATAATGTCAACAGGTTTAACCAATGTATGTTATATTCCTCGTCAGCTTCTCCCATTGTTCCACTACCAACTAATAATGTCAACAGGTTTAACCAATGTATGTTATATTCCTCGCCAGCTTCTCCCATTGTTCCACTGACCACTAATAATGTCAACAGGTTTAACCAATGTATGTTATATTCCTCGCTAGCTTCTCCCATTGTTCCACTGTCCACTAATAATGTCAACAGGTTTAACCAATGTATGTTATCTTCCTGGCCAGCTTCTCCCATTGTTCCACTATCCACTAATAATGTCAACAGGTTTAACCAATGTATGCTATATTCCTGGCCACCTTCTCCCATTGTTCCACTGTCCACTAATAATGTCAACAGGTTTAATCAATGTATGTTATATTCCTCGCCAGCTTCTCCCACTGCCCCTAATAATGTCAACAGGTTTAACCAATGTATGTTATAATCCTGGCCACCTTCTCCCATTGTTCCACTGTCCACTAATAATGTCAACAGGTTTAACCAATGTATGTTATATTCCTCGCCAGCTTCTCCCACTGCCCCCTAATAATGTCAACAGGTTTAACCAATGTATATTATATTCCTCGCCATTTTCTCCCATTGTTCCACTGCCCAATAATAATGTTAAAAGGTTTAACCAATGTATATTATATTCCTCGCCATGTTCTTCCATTGTTCCACTGCCCACTAAAAGTGTCAACAGGTTTAAACAGTGTATGTTATATTCCTCGCCATTTTCTCCCATTGTTCCACTCTCCACTAAAAACGTCAACAGGTTTATCCAATTTATATTATATTCCTCGCCAGCTTCTTCCATTGTTCCACTTCCCACTAATAATGTCAACAGGTTTAACCAATGTATATTATATTCCTCGCCATTTTCTCTTATTGTTCCACTGCCCACTAATAATGTCAACAGGTTTAACCAATGTATGTAACATTCCTCGCCATTTTCTCCCATTGTTCCACTGCCAACTAAAAATGTCAACAGGTTTAACCAATGTATGTTATATTCCTCGCCATTTTGTCAAATTGTTCCACTGCCCACTAAAAATGTCAACAGGTTTAACCAATGTAAATTACATTCCTCGCCATCTTCTCCCATTGTTCCACATCCCACTAAAAATTTCAACATTTTTAACCAATGTATGTTATATTCCTCGCCATTTTCTCCCATTGTTCCACTGCCAACTAATAATGTCAAGAGGTTTAACCAATGTATATTATATTCCTCGCCATTTTCTCCCATTGTTCCACTGCCCACTAATAATGTCAAAAGATTTAACCAATGTATATTATATTCCTCGCCATTTTCTACCATTGTTCCACTGCCCACTAATAATGTCAACAGGTTTAACCAATGCATGTTATATTCCTCGCCATTTTCTCCCATTGTTCCACTGTCCACTAATAATGTCAACAGTTTTAACCAATGTATATTATATTCCTCGCCATTTTCTCCCATTGTTCCACTGCCCACTAAAAATGTCAACAGGTTTAACCAATGTATGTTATATTCCTCGTCAGCTTCTCCCATTGTTCCACTGTCGACTAATAATGTCAACAGGTTTAACCAATGTATATTATATTCCTCGCCATTTTCTCCCATTGTTCCACTGCCCACTAAAAATGTCAACAGGTTTAACCAATGTATATTATATTCCTCGCCATTTTCTCCCAATGTTCCACTGCCCACTAAAAATGTCTACAGGTTTACAAATGTATATTATATTCCTCGCCATTTTCTCCCACTGTTCCACTCTCCACTAATAATGTCAACAGGTTTAACCAATGTATATTATATTCTTCGCTATTTTCTCCCATTGTTCCGCTGCCCACTAAAAATGTCAACACGTTTAATTAACCAATGTATGTTATATTCCTCGTCAGCTTCTCCCATTGTTCCACTGTCCGCTAATAATGTCAACAGGTTTAACCAATGTATATTATATTCCTCGCCATTTTCTCCCATTGTTCCACTGCCCACTAAAAATGTCAACAGGTTTAACTAATGTATATTATATTCCGCGTCAGCTTCTCCCATTGTTCCACTGTCCACTAATAATGTCAACAGGTTTAACCAATGTATATTATATTCTTCGCTATTTTCTCCCATTGTTCCACTGCCCACTAAAAATGTCAACATGTTTAATTAACCAATGTATATTATATTCCTTGCCATTTTCTCCCACTGTTCCACTCTCCACTAATAATGTCAACAGGTTTAACCAATGTATATTATATTCCTCGCCATTTTCTCCCATTGTTCCACTGCCCACTAAAAATGTCAACAGGTTTAACTAATGTATATTATATTCCGCGTCAGCTTCTCCCATTGTTCCAATGTCCACTAATAATGTCAACAGGTTGAACCAATGTATATTATATTCCTCGCCATTTTCTCCCATTGTTCCACTGCCCACTAAAAATGTCAACAGGTTTAACCAATGTATATTATATTCCTCGCCATTTTCTCCCATTGTTCCACTGTCCAGTAATAATGTCAACAGGTTTAACCAATGTATATTATATTCCTCGCCAGCTTCTCCCATTGTTCCACTGCCCACTAAAAATGTCAACAGGGTTAACCAATGTACCTTATATTCCTCGCCAGCTTCTCCCATTGTTCCACTGGCCACTAATAATGTCAACAGGTTTAACCAATGTATATTATATTCCTCGCCATTTTCTCCCATTGTTCCACTGCCCACTAAAAATGTCAACAGGTTTAACCAATGTATATTATATTCCTCGCCATTTTCTCCCATTGTTCCACTGCCCACTAAAAATGTCAACAGGTTTAACCAATGTATATTATATTCCTCGCCAGCTTCTCCCATTGTTCCACTGCCCACTAAAAATGTCAACAGGTTTAACCAATGTATATTATATTCCTCGCCATTTTCTCCCATTGTTCCACTGGCCACTAATAATGTCAACAGGTTTAACCAATGTATGTTATATTCCTGGCCAGCTTCTCCCGTTGTTCCACTGCCCACTAATAATGTCAACAGGTTTAACCAATGTATGTTATATTCCTCGCCAGCTTCTACCATTGTTCCACTGCCAACTAATAATGTCAACAGGTTTAACCAATGTATGTTATATTCCTGGCCAGCTTCTCCCATTGTTCCACTGTCCACTAATAATGTCAACAGGTTTAACCAATGTATGTTATATTCCTGGCCAGCTTCTCCCATTGTTCCACTGTCCACTAATAATGTCAACAGGTTTAACCAATGTATGTTATATTCCTCGCCAGTTTCTCCCATTGTTCCACTGCCAACTAATAATGTCAACAGGTTTAACCAATGTATGTTATATTCCTGGCCAGCTTCTCCCATTGTTCCACTGCCAACTAATAATGACAACAGGTTTAACCAATGTATGTTATATTCCTAGCCAGCTTCTCCCATTGTTCCACTGTCCACTAATAATGTCAACAGGTTTAACCAATGTATATTATATTCCTCGCCAGCTTCTCCCATTGTTCCACTGGCCGTTGTGTGGTATTTGTCATCAGTTCTACATTGGTGACCTTGTCCTAAATTTTCACTCCTACTAATCTACACAAGCACCCAGTTATTTTAGTCCTTTACAACTTATTTTGTGTTGCTTAATAGACATGTATTGGTATCCAGATTTCTGAGCATCATGATGAATGTACCAATATTGAGCTTCAGTAAGTACTGAGGCACTGCACATGGACACCGCTGATTCTGAACCTGAACTGGGAAACCAATGGTATCATTGTAGTCTTGAGTATCCGATATAAATGGACGTCCACTTTTATTCTATTCAATAGAACGTATTGACAATCTACTTGCTGCCTTTCAGTACGTACAATCTACTTGCTGCCTTTCAGTACGTACAATCTACTTGCTGCCTTTCAGTACGTACAATCTACTTGCTGCCTTTCAGTACGAACAATCTACTTGCTGCCTTTCAGTACGTACAATCTACTTGCTGCCTTTCAGTACGTACAATCTATTTGCTGCCTTTCAGTACGTACAATCTACTTGCTGCCTTTCAGTACGTACAACCTACTTGCTGCCTTTCAGTACGTACAATCTACTTGCTGCCTTTCAGTACGTACAATCTACTTGCTGCCTTTCAGTACGTACAATCTACTTGCTGCCTTTCAGTACGTACAATCTACTTGCTGCATTTCAGTACGTACAATCTACTTGCTGCCTTTCAGTACGTACAATCTACTTGCTGCCTGTCAGTACGTCTAGTAACAATTATAAAACGTTGTTCCCAAAACATGTTCTTGTCCTTACTTGTTAACTTCAGTTGACTCCAGTTTAAAATTAGTGCTGTTTACCTTAGTTAGCGAAACATTAAAAGTTATAGACTGGGAAGCATTTGATACAACCAACATAGAAGGTATCCAGGTAACTATAGCAGCAGAACCAAACAATCTAACAATCCTAAACTTATACGCTAAAGATGGCACAATTAAAGATGAAGAAATACTAGCCATAAGCACCAGACTAGGCCCCAAAACAATCATAGTAGGCGATTTTAACTCCCATCATTATGCTTGGGGTGGACAACATGCAGACAATGCAGGAAAGCGCCTACTTGACTTCATAGAAAATAACGACCTGTTAATATTAAATGATGGAACTGCAACTAGAATTAATCCACAAGCTAACAGGGCAGACTCAGCAATAGACATAAGTATAGCAACTAACAACCTAGCGAATGTAAATTGGGAAGTGTTACAAGACACAAACTCAGATCATCTGCCCATTGTAATAACCATGCATGAAAAAGTCATTCCAAACCCAGAACCAGAGAAACCGACTTTCAACTATAAAAAAGCAAACTGGGAAGCCTTCCAATCAGACCTGGAGGTGATGGAATATAAAGACATGGAAACAGATGATACTGACTTGTGGGCAGAAACACTGACCAATGAAATTCTGAAAATAGCAATAGAATATATACTTACTTAGTCGTTCCCCTTCCACCGTGAGGTGTAGAGGTTTGGAAGAGAGAGCGCCAGACTATTCTATCGGCTGTCTTCCTCCTGGCCTGGTTCCATTCTAGTCCTCGGTCCTTCAAAGAGCAATAAAATATATACCAAATAAAAATATGCCACAGCACATAAAACCAATAATTAACAACAATAACATTAATAAGAAAAAAAAAACTCAGTGGAATAAAGAACCAGATGCCTGGTGGAATAAAAGCTGTGCAGAAATTCATGAGAGAAGGAAAAGGGCCTTACAAAAGTATAGAAATAACAGAACAGAAGAAAACTATGAGGAGTATAAACATATTAGGAATGAATCTAACAGAATAATATTTAAAGCCAAAGAAACTAACTGGAAGGAGTTTTGTCAGTCACTTAAACCTAGCACCCAAATTAAAGAAGTATGGAAAAAGCTTAAGGCAATCAAAGGGAACAATAAAAAAAAAAACAATAATGCCAACAATCAAACTACCAAAGAGAGCAGAAACAGATAAAGAAAAAGCTAATGCCCTTGCTGAGTATTTCTATAAAGTCAGTGCAAAAAGTAGTCTTGGACAGGAAGAAAATGAGAGAAGAGAAAGACTTAGGATACAGTTTTCAAAAGAACTACCAGACCAGATAGATGAAACAAACTATTTAGATGCTGATATAACAGAGGAAGAAGTAACTAGTGCAATAAATGAGAAATCTAATACTGCCTCAGGGCATGATATACTTAGTTATGAAATACTTAAGAAAGTACCCAAAAAAACTATAAACAAAATAACTTCCCTATATAACAAAATCTGGAGCTTAGGAAAGATACCAAAAGCATGGAAAGTAGCTATGATAGTACCCATCCTAAAACCCAATAAGGAAGCCCATGATGTAAGTTCATATAGACCTATCTCCTTAACATCACAACTAGGTAAAATACTTGAAACTGTTGTAAACAAAAGAGTTAAATTCTACCCAGAAAAAAACCAGTTGTATAGCCCAAACCAGTCAGGGTTTAGAGCAGACAGAAGTACAGTAGACCAGCTTGTAAGATTAGAACATGATGTAAAGCTAGGGTTCAAGGGGAAAGAGAAAACAGTGGCAGTCTTTCTAGATGTAGCTAGAGCATATGATGAATGCTGAAGATATGGAGCTCTTTACAAAATGAACAAGATTGGCATTACTGGTAAAACTTATAGGTATCTAGAAAACTTTTTACAGGACAGGTATTTTGCTGTACAGGTGAATAATGATAGGTCAGAAATATATGAAAAACAGGACGGGATTCCTCAAGGATCAGTGATTTCACCTTCAATTTTCACTATAGCTGTAAATGATTTAGCAGATGAATTTAACGACATAAAGAATGCATTATCACAATTTGCAGATGACTGTGCCATTTGGCGATCTGGAAAAAACTTGAACCATGTTTACCAAAAACTTCAAAAACAAATAGACAAAGTTTCAGAGTGGATGAAAAGTTGGGGCTTCCAAATTAATGTAAACAAAACAGTAGGTATGATATTCAGCAAAGGAAATTTAAAAAAGAATAACAAAATCAATATAACCATTAAAGGTCAGAAAATATGTACATCCTTAACAAAAAGATTTCTGGGCATAACTTTAGATAAACAACTAAATTATAATAAACATATAGACAATTTAGTAGAAAGCTGTAGGGGACCCCTAAATATACTAAGGATTGTTAAAGGTAATTGATGGGGGGGGGGGGGGGGCCAGCAATAAAATAATGCTTATGTTCTACAAGTCTTTCATCAGGGGGAAACTGGATTATGCCAGCATAGTCTATGACTCAGCTGCAGCTTCTAACAAAGCAAAACTGGACAGGATTAAAAATGCAGCCATGAGAACCATTACAGGTGCATTTAGATCAACACCAGTAGAAGCGCTAGATGTAGCTCTTGGCATACCACCCCTTGGTCTAAGACGGAAAGAACTAAGATTAAATTATTGGAGTAAAGTAGCACAAGAAGTGACCCAAAAAGCACATAAAGCATTTGTCAAAAATCAACCAAGTGTATGGGACGTCCCCTTAAACAAAGATAGATATCCAAGAGGGTGGAGAACTATAGAAGATCTAACGCAGCACAAAGAACTATCAAACACAATTAAAAATAGTAATAAATATAGAAGCAAAATACCACCCTGGGAACTAAAAACACCAATCATAGACTACTCACTTACTGAAAAGATCAAACAAAACATAGAAGATATGGAAGCCAAAATGATAAGTAGAAAGTTCTTAGATCAACTAACTAAACAAAGTCTGGCCGTCTACACTGATGGATCTAAGGGTGATAGTGGGCAACTAGGTGCCGGAGTTGTAATACCACAATGGAAAATAAAAAAGAGCTACAGTGTAACTGAAGGGGCTTCGATTTTTACCGCAGAGATGGTAGCAATTCTTAAAAGTTTAGAAATAATCGAAGATAACCCACCAGAAGCTGTTACGATATTTACAGACTCACTATCATCACTTCAAGCACTAGAACAACCAAGTAAATGTAGCCGGCCAGACATAAAGGAAGAAATTCTAGCAATAAATACATCACTAGGGAACAGAGGATGTAGTGTGAGGCTAGTGTGGGTTCCAGCACATATAAATATTGCTGGTAACGAGTTGGCAGATCAGAACGCCAAGAATGGAAGAACAAGTAAAAACAATATAAGAGCAGGACTGGGAAGATCGGAGATCAAGAGCCAAGTGAAGATAACTATAAACGAGGAATGGAAGACAACGTGGAAGAACAGTAGAAAAGGCAGACATGCGTTCAAACTGCTGAAAGAACCAACAAGGACGTGCCAAGTCAGAGAAGAATTAAAGATACCATCAAACAAAAAATTGTGGCGTCTCCGCCTCGGTGCAGCATACTTTATGATAGAAGAACCACACTGCCAAGAGTGTCAGGAAGAGAATGACATAGACCACTACCTGATCCACTGTAAAAAGTATGAACAACAAAGGCTTGAATTAATAACTTACTATAGAAATCACAATATAGACTTGACAAGTGATAAGGTTTTAAGTATAGAGGCCCCAAGAGATGCCCAATCAATACTTAAAAGATATATGCATAAAACAAAGGAAAACATATAAGGTTAGTACTTTTCAGGAAAAACATCCAACTAAATAAAAATTAAACAGCAAGAACTAACAAAGCATTAACAAAAAACTAACTACTCATAGGACAAGGAAAGACAACAAGGTATAGAAAAAAAAATAGGGTAATAAGTCAAGGAAAACATATAAGGTTAGTAGTAACAAAACAAAAAAAAATATAAACACAAAATAAAAAGAAAAAAAAACAACTTACTAACTACTCATAGGACAAGGAAAGACAACAAGGTATTAAATAAAAAAAAAACAACTCAAAAAGAACAAATACTAATACAAAGTAAAACCAAGTGTACAGGACACTAGTTATCAAGAAACAATACAAGAGAAAATAAAATGGACAAATACTAATATAAATTGAAATCAGCAACTGCTAAAGACAAAAGGTATTTAAATTGAATACAAAATTTAAAAATAAAATGACACTAAATACCCCACTTATAACCAAATTTCAGGTTGAACAGGGTAGACCGAGATGGAACGAGAAGAGGCAATAATGGTCAGCTGTTAAGTGCCCGCCCTCCACCCATCACCTCATCAAAACAACAACAACAACATGTATAAGATATTTAAAAAAACAGTCGTATTTTCTGGCCTGCACAGAGTACTGCTTAAACTCAACCTGTTGTATACTAATATGACAAGTCAGCTCGTGAGCCAGACGATCACAATACATCTCTGCCATCTCATCCAGCACACTTTACATGAGGTGACAAGAACTTCATATTACATCGAGACAGGTACTGAAATAAAAAGACACCGAGGTGAACACAAAAATAAATATCTTACACTCACATATTAAGTCACAAATTAAAGTTCTGTCACATGGTGAATAAGGAAACATGGCAGAAGACGTTAGAGAACCACACGTTGGTCGTCTTTCCCGTTTTTCGACATAAGATGCCGTGGCGTATTCTCTATGTGTGCTGTGCGTGCTGCGCACACTTATGCCCGAAGGAAAATAAAAATTTAATGTATTATTCTATAAAATATTTCTCTTATAATGTTCTGCTTTCGGACCGCACGCATCAGGAAAACGGATTTTCCCGCATAGAATCTACGAGTATACGTATCTAGTTTCAGTTTCCCAGACGCGTTTTATAGTGCAGTTTTTTTTTTTTGGTTTGTAGCAATCGCCCGAAGTTTCTCGGGTAATTCCGTCACTATGCGTGCTGCACCTTTCGGATTTACGTTTGAAGACTGGTTTGTGTGGATCGGGGTCATGGCCAGATACGTCAATACAATACGAACATGCTTGCGGTGGTCTTGCAGCTCTCGAGTTGTAAAAATCGGCTGTGTCCGTCCAGTGTTTTTTGTGATTAATTTTTGTTAGTTGCCGGGAATGCAGATTATTACAGTGACAGTGAGTTTCAAGTTGTAAGTTAATTAGTATTTCGGAGATAATTGACATATACCCCTAATAACTATCGTTGCGTAATTGAATATAGTTGGTTTTTAAATTAAGAGGGGAACAAGTTAAATAGTAGGCGTACATATTCATTTTAAGTAGCAGCACGCCTAGCTCGCATTACCAAGATAAGCCACTGGTAAGATGTAGTTGAACAAATTATCACAAATGATTTTTTTTTATTAACAAGGGATACTACTCTACACAATTAAATGTCATTACATTTTAAGGTGCATATTTGTTTCTCTCGATTTTCCTTGCAATACATTTATTTAAATCATACCGATTTAAAAGGTTTTTTGAAGTTTCACCATACATTGTGAATATTTTTACTTTCTAAGAACTATTCATTTGTGGATATGTAAACATAATTCAATGAATTCGGATTGAAGTGTTCCACATTAAATGTTAATAACACCTAGTTCGATTATGAAATTGAGCGATAATCAACTACCATGTGGTTTTAACCGGCACAAAGTGCCGTAGATATTATTGAGCAGATTATAAGAAGCGAGCTCCAACATACATCTTCGCTGTTATGTGTGTGCTGAATAGTCTTTCAAATTTAACTGATGGAACAAATGTTGTATGGCGCCCAGTTTACTGACAACTCTACATAGAACAGTAGAATTATGTTCACTTTTAAATGTTTGACAATAGGAACCAGCTTAGCATACCATTTTATTTCACATACTGGACAATTTCTCAAACATAAGAAAATAAGCGGTGTGACGAAACGTCTGTAGCTTTTACATGTACTTTTGGACCCTCTCTCACTCTTTCATCCACACCGGCAGCATCACTTCTTTTCTTCATTTTTCTCTCACTCATCGCTTATTATTTGGCTTAATTTTTACTCTACATTCTTTTTGCTGTGATCACTCCAAGACGTTATAACGTTCCACCAGGTGAACTGTGATATTATAAAAGTTAATTACACCTACCAGCAGTAATATGTTTATCTCTTTGAGTCAGTCTAGCAACCTTTGACAAACACGATCCTCGTTTGACACAATATGGTCTCGTACAAGTGATGAATAGAAAACCCTATTGTCTGTCTGAGTGATTCGTCAGACAGAGGTACGATATCACTGGTGAAATGAGATAATAGCTTTCATGGGACCATCCATTTGTAATTGGTACAGATAATCTTCATGATAACAACTTCATCATAATCGTCATCATCAACATCACATCATCATTATCACCACCACCATCAACATCTGCATCATGATCACACCTATTATCATCGTCAACAATATCGCATCTTCAGGATCACCACCACCATCATCATCACATTATCATGATCACGATCATCATCATTAACATTACATCATCATCATCACCACCATCATCATCGTCACATCATCATGATCACCACCATCATCGTCAACATCACATCATCATGATCACCACCCTTATTATCATCAACATTACATCATCATGGTCACTATCATCATCAACATCATTATTGTCATCAATATCACATCATGATTGTTAAGGTCAAAAAGGAGGTGAGCCTTTGTATACGGGTTGGACAGAGTAAATTAAGGGTTACATCACTTGTAGACTTGATTAACGGTGAATTGGGTAAACAAATATATGATAGAGGTCATAGTGTACAGATAGCGTCGTAAGCGCTGTTCTGTATTGTAGAACTGTAAATAGTTCTCACGGCTTAACCGTGAAGGGACTGAGCTGCGTTAAACAGCAAAGTCCCGTGACTGTTTAGGCGGGAGTTTTTGTGACCGCTAGCAGTCGGGGTTCTATGCGTTGACGGAGTGAAGTCAACCCTGGTGTTTTTTCTAAGTGTGTGTTCCCGACCAGTGTTCGGTGAAGATGTATAGTGTTTTTCACAATGTGTGTCTCGGTGGAGACTTTTTGCACAGGCCTATATTGAATATTCTTCCATGTGTTAGATTATTTGAAGATGGTATGTACTATAACATTTATAACTGCAGTGTGAAGATTATGGAGCTATTATGAAGGCCAGGATTTTGTACAGGCCGTATTTGATATAACTGCAGTGTGAAGATTATGGAGCTATTATGAAGGCCAGGATTTTGTACAGGCCGTATTTGATATAACTGCAGTGTGAAGATTATGGAGCTATTATGAAGGTCAGGATTTTGTACAGGCCGTATTTGATATAACTGCAGTGTGAAGATTATTTAGCTTTTATGAAGCTGTTATGAAGGCAGTCTTTGGGGGATTTAGCTATTGTGCACGTTCGATGAGGAGTGCACTATTATTCTGTAACTGAGCTCTGTGGATTGTTTTGAGCTTATGAATTAACTTACCTGATGCTGTGTACTTTATGCTATATGTCGTCTATGTCAGTGTGATCGTATTGTAACGTAAATAAACTGTGCTTTAAACGTTACCCAGCGTTCAGCGATCCATGAATCCTATGTGTGTCACTGTGATGGATGAATGCCCCAGTACACACCTACTTTGAACATTCTAGGCATAGTAACAGTAGTGACATAATTACAAATAGCCCTGGGTGGGCGTGGCATATATAAGGAGAACCCATTTACGCCTTTATCACTGAATCATACAATGGCGTTAGCATATCATTGAACAATATATATAAAGAGAACGGCAATATCAAGCAGGTTCAATTAACAGACAGGCGGTATCTCATAGACAAGGCGGTATCAGTGGTAGTTTCCAGCCATTGAGGGTGTGACACCTGTTGCGCACATATTTTTTGTACGTTGCACAGATTGCTGTCGGTACGCTTACAAATGAAAAATGTAACTATTTGTTTGATAAAAATATATTTATTTATGAATTTACGACTCCTAGCTAATGGGAGAGAACTCAGAATAGTCGATGTGTATTTATTCTTAGAGTTATCGGTTCCTGTTTCGTTTCTATATATCGAACGGCGTAGGAATCTAGACCTGTGTCATTTTTATGTCCATTATAGCTAGAAACAGATTGTTCTTGCTTAAGGTTTTTGCAGGAATGTTGATGGTCCGAGTTCATGTGTACTACTTGTCTAGTGCAAGAAGATTCAGTTTTATATTGTATATTTAGGTCGGACTATATTCTTTGTGCCGGAATCTGGCGCAGGTATTCGTAGTCCTACTGGATTGTAAAGAGTTCCGAAGTAGCCGCCGACAATGGCTGAGTGTTTTTCTAGGGCTGGTCCTGTTATGATTAAAAAGTGATTTGTGGATGATTTTTCCATAAGGAGGGAATGTCTCTGCGAGAGTATTGTGTCAGAGCTTCTTCTCATGTACTTTATTATGTTTAAATTTGGACTCCAGGTAAAGCAAAACCCTCTTTTCTTTGATGACCTTCATTTGGTTAGGTTTAGACGACAACCTAGTTTGAGCGTTGTTGTTCGTCCATATGCACAGTTGAAGATGAAAGGTTCCACTAGTATTCCTAGCTACATGAAACAACCGTATTAATGTAGAGCTAGATGGAAAACTCTATGAAGTTATATATACATGTTCAAATGTTGAATTAACTTTGTCTTTATTATTATCCTTCTGTTGGACGAGTGAGTGAAGCTCAAAGAAGGTGGCCATTTTTGAAGTACTGTCATTAAGGTGTATCACTGGCCTGAGAACAGAATCTAACTCTTATTATCAGACAGTGGATCGGAGATCTTACCATCAAGGAACTCCGTTATTATGAAATAACATTATTTCTGTCAAGAAAAGATTCTAGCAACGAACCGCTATTATTATTCATGTATGTACATTTATTGAGTATGCGACGACAGACAACTAGAACGTCTGCCTACTGTCGTCTCATAATATATATTCAAATGCTGCTTGAATACACTACTGATGTTGCTACTCAATTATGCAATATGATGATGTCCTGTCAACCATGTACTGTCATATGCAGATGTTCACGTCAAGTGTGTGTGTCCTTAATAAAAGGTGCGAAAAGACGTCAGCTGTAGTTCCAGCCATCATTGACTCGTATAAGAGTGTGTGAGTTCAGTATTATCTAGTGTCAACTACATAGAACAGTACACCATTCGCGTTGCTTCCACTCTCACACTACATCTACATGACCAGTAGATACAGCGCTGCGCAAGGTTGGGTAGTTGATCAAGTTCCCACGTAGATCACATCTTCCAATCATACAGTGGTAACGCAGATGTCGTGCTCCTCCTGGAGCCTCAAGGGAAACCGGTTCCAGTAATGACAAGTGCTGTCCAAAACATGGAAGTCTCTCATCGGGTCATTCACCGTGTGGTACAGTAGATCCCTATATCTTTACGATATCTTTACAGTGGTGGCAGTATCGTTACAACACCCAATACAGAAGAAGTTACTGCGTAATGGAGCATATAAGGCGGTAACAATGATGATCACTATCATCATCAAAATTACATCAACATGATCACTATCATTATAAACATCACATCATGACGATCACTTTCTTCATCAAGATCACATCATCATGATCACTATCATCATCATCCTAGAGCTCACCAAGAAGTGTAACTCTTCAACAAAAGGAAAAGTATTCCTGTCCAGCACCATCAGTTCAAGGTCTTTCAATTGCTTCCAGACCCCTGTCATGTTTGTCTGCCGTCCCTTGTTCATTGTGTTCATTGATCTCTCTTGCCTTCTTTTATCTTGGGAATTCCTGAACAAGGACTACCTTACAATGCTATCACAAGGTTTTCTCAACGTGTGCCTTGTCCATCGCCATCGTCTTCTTCTCACTGTGTGTGTGCCAGTGGACTTCTTTGTTTCTTGACATCAGATCAACATCAGCGATCTTTTCATATCACTTCAATCCTTATATTCACTGCAGGTAGACGTTCTATGAAAGTATGTAGCTTTATCGTTATTAATATTTGTTGTTTTACACGTTTCAGAGCCAAAAATAGCGACGATTTGATATTTGAGTTGACAAATCTGATTGTTGTGCTGATGTAGAAATCAAGAATAGAGTAGAATGTAGTCAAAGCTACATTAAACAACATGAGACAAATTCTAACATCTAAACAGGTAACTCAAAAATTAAAACTGAGAATCAAGTGTTATATATAATCTTCATTTCTGAATGATGTAGAAACACGAACAAAAAATAAGCAATTGGAAGAAAGAATTGGCGCTATTGAGATTTGGATATATAGAAGAACTAGTTGTACCCAGCGTACGCCATCAGCATGATATCTTAAAGGTTTTTAATTAAAAGTTAACACATTTTATTTATTCATTCATAAATGTCATTATAAATACAATTACAAATGCATTCTTCTCAGATACAATACTTAATGAGTCCATTGAGCTAACTCTTGAGAGACAACATATAGTTGCCCGTGACTGAATACAGGTTTCGGAAGGTATAAGCATTTTCATTCTAAAGTTTTTCCCTCAGGACTTGTTGATGGTCATTGAAAATGCTAAGCGTTTAGGAAACTGCCTTCTTTTGAATTTGAAAGGCATATTTGTATCAGATGGAATAAGAGGTATGCGCGGTATGAGAACAGTATATATGCTCAATCCATCTGTTACGCGAGCCTCAACGATGTGTTTTTGTAGATGCTTAATTATCAATCTTGTTCCATTGCGGAGTTCCCTTAACGGCATAAGATTCTGTAGTAGCATTATTACAGCGCCTACTTTCAGTTTTAGCACGTGAGGAGGCATTACTGTTGGTATTATGCTGCTGAGAAATTCTTCAGGGTATGCCAGATAGTCACTTGGTTCATCGCTTGCTACAGTATCCACACTTTTGTAAAAAGTCTCTTCTCCTTGAATATGATCTAACACTTCGTAGTTCAGCTCCAAAGAATTGTCGTAGGTATGCTAATTGTGAATAGATTATGTCTGAGTTCAGACAGATTATGAATGTGAAAATGTGAAAGTAGACAAGAATATAGTCACTAGTGAAAATTATGGGAAGAGATCTGACTTCTGGAGAGTAAGAAGACTATTTCTCCAGCCTCCTGTGACCGAGGGAGGAGGAGGATCTGTCACGGGAGTGAATCAAGGCTAGTGTGACAGTGCCTTTGTGGAAAGGGAGGAAAGTCTGTAGATCGCTAGTGCTAAGGGAAATAATCACAAGACTTTCTTTTTTTGTAATTATTCTGTAGAAGACTGGTTATACACCAGAGATGTTGCTTCCAGAAGTAAAAACAACCCACGTAATCAGGAATACTCGTAAGGGCCTTTTGTGGTTGTTAAGTCATATTTTTTATTAATGGGAGTTAAGTGTTAAAGACTTGTATGTACGGGTCGGATTTTTGGTATACGCTAGTAAGCACGCTTTTAGTGATGAGATGAGTTGTTTAGGTGGGGGCTTTAGGCTCGGTAATTTGTGAACATAGTTTAACTGAATGGTTAGTAGGTTGTTTTGAAAAAAGATATGTTAAGAAACTGTTCGAATGTTCTGAGTGATAGTTTTTGGGGCAGATACGGTTGAGCCTGAGCGGTAGTCTCACGCGGGGAGTTCGCGCATGGGTGATTTTTACTGAGCTGGACCGAGAAGTTGTAATCTCGTGACAGTGCGTTCCTGGCAGGGCTTCGGGGTGGTGACTATCCATCTCGCTAGTGTGTTCCAGGGTATTTTTGGGCAAAGGAGAATATTTGATAAGTTCAGGATATATTTTATCAAAGTGAAGATAGAGAGATATTTACGGGAATGTTTTTTCTCCCGGTGTATTCGTTATACAAAGCCTTGGATTGTACGGGCTCATTGTTGTACTGCATATATTGATTCAAAGCCTTGGATTTACTATGCTGGCTGGTTTATTTACGGTACTTATTATTCAAAAACCTTGGAGTATATCAGCTCAAGTTACGCTTGTACTATGAACTGTGATGTATGCAGTCCCTGTTAACGGATATTTTCACTGTGATTATTATGAAATATGTGCTGCAATGTTGTGCAGCATATATACTTTTAATTGTTATAGCTGTAATTGAGTTTCATGGAATTACTAACCCGATGTTGTATGTTTATGCTGTGAACTATTTATGCCATGATGTCTACGTTACTGTGACGGTAATAAACTGTGTATACGTCACCAGTAGTTCCAACATTTCAGTAGAGAGACATGAGGTTTACTAATGTGTTAGACATCATCCTGCAAGACCGTGCAGGAGTACGGCCGATTAATGAACCCTGGAATGACCACTCTCGATTATATTATCAATTGAAAATAGTTCGGTGTGACCATTTTGGTAATTTTGGCAAAACCGGGTAAATGAGATAATCCTTTCCGGACAGACTTGTCGGAAAAATTATTATCCATCTTGAACAAGATTACCTGTGATAAATTACGAAGTCGTGAGTATAAACATGATCATTAATAGACAGCAGCTGGCATACCATGTTTGGTGACTGTAAACAACACATTTATTTGTGCGTTTGTAACAAACACAGGACGTTTTTCGTGAGATTAGGGGAAATAAACGCATCATGCATGCTATTGTCTTGGCATTTGAGATGTAAAAATATTTATGATTGGGGCCTTGTCATATAGTAGCAATCTGGATGTGGACCGCATGTTGCGTTATAATTTAGCGGCCTGTGAGTTTATCACACTGTGAAATTCAACTCGTCATGAAGACAGCCAGACAAACAAGAGTAAGGGATATGATCAGCATTCCACTTTAAAAGACCGGACTACGTGTTTGGGCATCTTGTGGACTTATTCTCATGCAAATGCTACCTTCTTTAGTACGGAACACCCAGAATGAAAGGAACCTGAACACTAAGTCATAGTAAGAGTCTAATGTAAATTAACTCCCCAGACCACGTGTAAGATGAATCATAATTATGTTGCCTTAACTATTTCTCTGAGCCAGAAGTCAATATGTATTCCCAACGAAATTTATGGTAAGTTGTAAATTTTATAATTCTATATTTTACATTATTAACATGTGAAATGTGCTAGTGAATGCTCAAGTCATATGTGGCTGGCAACCTCACCAAAGAGAATGATGATTTCATGAACCACCACTGAAAGAGCTGGTGACAGTGCCTATGCGAGTTTCTCATACAGAACCAAAAGCAGAAGTAGTCCCAAATTCCACATGGAGCAGGGAGTAGATTATGATAGAACTGATGTACATAATTATTATATTAAGCTTGTCAACATGTGCAAATGTAAATGTAAACATTTTCAATATAAATGAAATATATGTTTTCCGCTCATTTGGATTAACATTAATGCTCAGAGATGGTAAGTTCTGAGACAGCTGGGATGGTGGAATGAAAAACAAAGTAGGGACGGGGGGGGGGAGGGGGGGGGGGGGGCCGCACTTGATTTTGTGTCAGGAAACCCAATACTCAGCAGGGTATTTGTTTCTCTTTAAATGTCATGATACTTGTCAGTGGTACCAATCGGCGGTGCTATCTATGGAACTAGCGAGTGGTATTCGTGGCCCGCAGTCAAAGCTAGACATCTACAGCAAACGGGTCTTAAAAGACGCTGGACTATGTTCGCAATAGTCCACGATTCTACGAGGAACATGTTGCGGCCATCAGACGACCAGTGACGAGAGTGAAACAGTCCATAACCTGCAAAGAACAAGCATCGGATGCAGCAGAAACCAACCCACATGTTGGTGGCAGCTAAATACCCGTTCAAAGATGCCATGTGAACTCTCTATTTTTAAATCAGAAATACCTTTTCAAATCAGACCAACGCCTAGGAGGACATTTTAAAGACTCTTTCTTCTAACTTCACTCCTCCCTAATTTTTTTTTTTTTTTTACAATTTTTAACGATAATTGACTATTAAATTTTGTTATCTGTAAATATACAAATTTATAGTTGATTTAATCATTTTGAATGAACTGCACCCGTAATTCTCAGCCATTTTAAATACTTATACAGAGCTATCTAAGTAATATTTTGCTTAGATAATCAGTGGGGACTCACCAGAAGGAGAAAATAGCGAACACCATATTCCCAATATGCCTCAATGGGCGTGTAACGAGATCCTTTACCTTTACCCACAGAAGGTAAGGAAAGATAAACAAATTACACAGCCTGGATCCTATCAGACGTAGTACATGATTTCTTTAAATTCCTGTGAGGCTCCCTAGAATTGATGCACCATTCTTCTATTCATATCTCTACCAGGAGTAATCTTGAGCTAAAGGTAGACAACTCTAAAGATCCTCAGTAGATAACTCTGTTGGACCATCACTACATAACAAGGGGAGTAAATCCCGTGACATCTTCAAATGTCAGTTTCTTAAAAAAAATGAAAGGTAAAGGAACCCGTTACACGCCCATTGAGACATATTGGGAATATGGTGTTAGGCCCACAATATCTTGACCGTCGGCACACTTGGGGTGATGTGGTCGGCATCACGCCGGCCGCCTTAACCTTCCCAGAGTTGCTCTGGTACCCATTTGGGGCTGGGTCGATCCAGGAGCAGTTTGTGGCCTAAAAAATTCCCGCCTTATCTGGGGATCGAACCATAGACCACTGTGCTAGGAAGCCAGTGCACTAATCACTGTGTTACCGCGGCTCCCAGTTTTTTAAGTGTCACTTGTATTAATTTATCAAATTCAGGTTTAAATGTGTTTAAATGTTCATCGTGTTTCTATTTTGTGTATACTGGACATTAATATCAAATAGCAAGGATTAAAACTGGGCCGAGTTAATCGTACCAGTTTATGACGGAGAATAGCGGCTTTCAGCAGCAGAATACAGGCATGCCTCGGTGATATTACGGATTCGGTTCCAGACCACCGCAATAAAGCGAATGTAGCAATAAAGAGGGTCACACCCATTGTTTTGTCTTTACAGTCCAAATAAAAGCCTAAAATCATGTTTACACTACGTCTATTAAGTGCTTAAAAGCGTTAGGTCCAAAAGAACAATGTACTGTAAAATTAAAAATACTTTATTGCTAAAAAAAATGCTAATCTTCATCATCTGAGCCTTCAGTAAATCGTCATGTGTTTGCTGGTGGAGAGCCAAAATCTATCGGAAGAAGGCACGCTCTAATAAATGAACATCAATAATTTGAAAAAATGCAGAACATATGTGTTATGTCTAAATATCATAACATTGGTGGTCTATGATCACTTCCTTGTTTGTTGTTTACAGACGGCTGTCATGAGTTTCCGGAAGTGACGTCTTATCTGCTGCTCAAGAATAGTGGCAGACGTGTGTGTGTTAATCTGGGACACACGAAGGCGTCTTTGCCGAAAATTCTGCGTGTGTCTTTTGACAAGCGTGTATGGCCTGTGTCCGTTAGGACTATTTCTGAACGTATCAGGATGGAGTGTGTCCAGGAGGACTTTATTATATGAAAGCTATCTGCATTTTAATTATCACCTGCAAGTTATTTAACCAACCAGTGATTTACGCATTCAACGCCATGCGTAAGATCATTTTAGGCATTTAGCAGTGTGAGTGAGGATTTCAAGATGTACGTAAGTCGACGTATCTAATAAAATGTATGCAGAGTCAGATTACAGGACAGTAGGTAGACATGCTTAGATTAGCATTGGATGTCAATTACTATTCCATGTGGAGCATAGTGTCAATAAATGTTGGAACTGTCCGAGCTGTATGCTTTCATTATCTGAGTGCCAGTTACGGGCCAGGGAAAAGTGCGTGAGTGGCCATATTTTATATATCAGGAGTAATATTGTGCAATCAAAAGGAATATCCCTGAGGTACTCAGCAACCCTAGAAAAGAAGGTTATAACAATCTCCCCACTGGAGAAGAGAACCAGCTTGGAGGAGTGGTGCCATCCTGACCACATTAAATAAGCCACACAAATGCCCGTAACACTAATGGGGGCCAAGCCGGGATCAAGACCATCGGAAAACTGTAAGGGGAATGAGATGGAGAAATGACATTTAATTTCAGCATCTGTTCTAATTCTTTAAATACATCGGCAGACGATCAGGGTCGCCATCTTGAAAAGTTGTACTTTGAACTGAATTTTTCCGGTTCTGGCCTCTTCCTTGCTTACTAATGTTAAGCTTTGTTTTGCATGGCCCTTATTAATTTTGGGCGTAGAATACTTTTCAATCACCTGTAGCTGCAGGTTTCCTTAGGCTTGGCCTTAAAAATGTTTGGCTTCCTTTAGTTTAGCCCGGTAATGAAGGGTGTAGGGTTTCCTTTGTGCTTGGCCCCCATTAGTGTTACAGGCATTTGTGTAGCTTATTTAATGTGGTCAGGATGGCACCACTCCTCCAAGCTGGTTCTCTTCTCCAGTGGGGAGATTGTTATAACCTTCTTTTCTAGGGTTGCTGAGTACCTCAGGGATATTCCTTTTGATTGCACAATATTACTCCTGATATATAAAATATGGCCACTCACGCACTTTTCCCTGGCCCGTAACTGGCACTCAGATAATGAAAGCATACAGCTCGGACAGTTCCAACATTTATTGACACTATGCTCCACATGGAATAGTAATTGACATCCAATGCTAATCTAAGCATGTCTACCTACTGTCCTGTAATCTGACTTTGCATACATTTTATTAGATACGTCGACTTACGTACATCTTGAAATCGTCACTCACACTGCTAAATGGATCATCCAGTGACAAGATTGGTACTTACTTCAGAAAATTGGCTGCCACCGTGCTTCGTCATGTACAGAAACTGTTTGCTAAATTACAAACAGTATGCCAAGCATGATGATGATGAGGTTTTTTCGTATAACCTACGTCGACTAACATATTAAATCCTTTGCCATGTGCTTACGATTACAAGTATGCTAGAACTATACTGTATTACAACATACAGTTTATAGAATGACTATTTTCCGGATATATTGGAAATGCTATTTATTCCAGACACATTCCGTGAATTATTCAAATAATTATACGTAACTTTAAAACGGACTGCTACTTGCATAAAAAGGGAAACAACTAGAAAATGCCATGGTTTCAAGATTCACAGGGTACATAACAAAAGAAATGTTTCATTGCAACTTGGACTTTGATAATGTAGGACCCAGAGTTAATAACAGTGACTTTCAATTCTGGTTCTATTGATGTGACGACAAACATGGACAGTCGAAATACATGAACTTATATATTGCAGTGAACTTCTTTATTACTACAGATGAAAATGACTGTGCATCTTCGATAATAATGTACAAGTACGTGACAATTGTGATCTACGGAACTGTTTGCTGAAATAAGTGATTGAAAAATGGACTTCTTACAAAAATCACTATTAACATTAAATAAGTAATATCATTAGGTACTAAATATAATGTTAATTCATTTAAACCACAAGACGTCACATACCAAGTGTAATGAAGTAATTTAAAGTGTGCATATATATTACTTGATATATTTCCACATTACAGTGTATTAACATGATCAGTCATCCTATCAGACTACATTCATACACATAATCATAACTATTTTGACATAATGTCGCAGTCACTCATTATGAATTGATTTGTCTGCCTCATATGATCTATTATGTCGTTGGTTGCTAATTGTGCATTGTAACTGTACTTTTTCTCTTGTTGAGGTGATCACTGGCCCAAGACAGTATACATGTTGTTAGGTGTGTAGTGCGAGCGGATGATGAACTGAGTGTGGGTGCAAATGAAGGCGCGAATGTGTTTAGGCTCTTATGTATGTAGACCCTGCAACCCATACACTCACATGCAGTAGTCAAGGATGCTTTGACACTGCAGACACGTTTCAAAACATTTGTTGACGAGAACACACATGGTATCAACAGGAACAGTCATTGTAAACAAGGTCATGCTGACCGGAAATCGATAGGTATACATTAGGCATTCAGCAAGCTGGTAAACATTTGAATATTCGTGCATGGTCAATACAATGTTCTTCAATAAGGACAGTTCGTGGCGTCGCCCTGGGATCACTGACTAAACGCGTCAGATACCTTAATCACTTTGACACATAGGTGCAACTTGGCATTCCCCGCCAATTGCACATTATCAGGCTGTAGTATAATAGCCGAAAAACACAGGCCTCGTTCTGACGTCGGCTGTGTACTTCTGATAAGCAGGTTACCATCAACCCTGCAGTAATGCTTATTGTAGACATAAATTCCGCCAATCTGCGGTTCCCACAATATATCTTCGTCACTGGATTTCTGGACAAAATAAAGACTAATAGTCTTGGATGGCTACCTCGAGCACAAAATATAAGTTCTGAAATGGAGGACCGGTGAGCTGCAGTTCACAGACTAGGCAATCTTCTAACATGTTCTGTCACCGAAAGCATAGTAATGGAAAAAGTCGGTATTACCTGTAACCGAGTCCACAGAACTTAACAAGGAACTCTGCTGTCATTCCAACGCACAGAGATTCACTGGGGAAAACTGCCAGTGCAGTCACTTCGAAGATTCTCCCCGAAAAACACAATGGACTCTCGTCTCTTCAGAAACCAGGACACTTTCCGGCTTGCCGGAAGTCTAACTCAACTCCCGCTTAAAAAAAACCTGCCCATGGGCATACGCCCGAACTGTCTACCTTTGACCCTAAAGGTCAAACACAATGAATGAATAAACAAGGGAAGACAACCCCTAATCAACCTGACATCGCAGGTAAAGACACAATTATTCTTATGATAAAAACATAAGCAAATAACTTGACAGATGACTCCGTCAAAAATGTCAGCAACATATTACTACCACCCCCCTGTAAAAAAAAATGAAATTTTTTTTTTTAAATATGTCCATGAGCAAGATTGCACAAGTATCACTTATGTGCTCATGAAAAAATGAACCTAATATCAGGTACAATAGACGCATAAACAAAGCGTCTGAAGAGGATACAAATCATCTCCCAACATAGGAGAAAATATCTCCTTTAAGCCAAACAAACAAAGGGGGTACCATTAAAGAAACCTAAGTTGCTGGCAATACCAATCATATATCAATCATTACTAAATACTATAATTATAGCAATATACAAATGTCATGAATTACAATGCTATATTAGCAACATATCACTGATGGATGGACAAAATGAAATTTGTTAAATTATCTAAACATCATCCAAATACATTTGTATTACAACATATTAGGATATTAAGGACAGACCTAAGTCCGAAAGTGTATCAGGAAAAACTAGGACACAAGATTTAACTGGAATCATGTGGGCATCTGGACAATATGTCCGCCATCACATTATCCGAACCACGGATAGCTCGCACCGTGAAATGGAAAGGCTGAAGAGCAATAGCATAACGAGTAGATCTCGAGCTCTTCAAATCCTTACTTTGCATAGCCGTAAGAGCTTTTTGGTCGGTTTCCATAAAGAAATGCGCGCCCAGAAGGAACCTTTGTAGCTTAAGAATGGACCAAACCATAGCCAACAATTCACGGTCTAAAACCGAGTAATTCCTTTCTGCCGCATTTAGCTTCCTAGAAATATACATTACAGGATGCAGAGTTCCTGAATATTCCTGCATTAGTGCCGCTCCAATCCCAGTGGAAGAGGCATCACTACGAAGAACAAAAGTCTTATCAATCGTTGGTAGTCTTAAGATAGGATGAGATGAGAACAAATTCTTAACCTGATCCAATGAAGATTGGCATTCCTGGGACCAACGCACCATATTAGGAGAACCTTTTTTCAATAACGATGAAAGTGGTGCCATAATGGAGGACAGATTCTCAATGAATCTTCCATAGAATTGTATCAATCCCAAGAGACTACGCACTTGCTTTTTTGTCTTCGGAACCGAGATATTTAATATCTTCGAAATGTTTTGGTCCTCTGTCTTCAACAGACCATGACCAACTCGATGACCTAGGAAGGAAATTTCACTAAACCCAACAAAAGCTTTAGAGGGTTTTGCAGTCAAACTATGCTCACGTAGAGTAGATAGCAATTCCTTTAGACCCAAATAGTGTTCTTCCCAAGTATCGCTGAAAAGACAGATGTCGTCTAAATATGCGATGACATCTGCACGATCTGATAGAATTCGTCGCATCATGCGCACGAAAGTCGCTGGGGCGTTCATAAGCCCGAAAGGCATAAAATTCCATTGAAACAGACCCCTAGGTGTCGAAAAAGCAGTGAGAGGTTTGGCGTGTTCCGTCAGTGGGACTTGCCAATAACCTTTCGACAAGTCTAGTTTAGTAAAGAATTTAGCTTTAGAAAGTCTAATAAGTAGATCATCTAATAATGGCATAGGTTCAGCATCGAACTTCGTAACTTGATTTAATTTGCGATAGTCAACGCAAAGACGTATGTTATTGTCTTTCTTTCGAACAATAACTATCGACGAAGAATAAGCTGAAGTGGATGGTTCAATTATTTGCAGTTGAATCATTTCATCCAATTCTTTCTCTACTTGTGCTTGAAAATGAATAGGTATTGGGTATGGTCTTACTCTGATCGGATTACGATCAGTAAGTATGATGTCATGTTCTATGACATCTGTGTGTCCAGGAATGTCGGTAAGGACATCCTGATATGATTGTAGCGTAGAGGATACTTGACGTTGCTCCTCAAAAGACAAGTTCGAAGAGATTGTAACGTCCCTCCACGATTCCGTTGAATTCAGTGGAATCGCAGGAAGAGGTAAGTTAACGTCAGAAAAAATAGTTTCCTCATCCTGTATAACGGACAGGGATGAGATGTGACCATGTTGGACTGGAGAGTCGTCCGTCGCCTGGAAAATAGGCTGCAAATAGTCTGGACGTTCAATAAACTCTGTTAGCATATTTATATGGAAGGTTTTATGCTTTCCATCCACATCGACGATGTAGTCGACATCGGAAATTTTGGAGACTATAGTGTATGGACCTTTCCATGAAATGAGAAGTCTATTCTCTCTTGAGGGAAGTAAGACATATGCTTTGTCTCCAGGACAAAGTTGACGTAGGCGTCTTTTCTTGTTAGCAAATCGCCTAGCTTTTTCTTTCGCAAATTCGGAAGATGAAGTTGCTAACCTGCACGATTCGATAATCTTTTCTCTAAGAGCAATGACATATTCATATGACGATTGTGTATCATCGTCAATATTATCAGAAGTTATCAAATCGTGTAACAAGGACATCGGACCGCGCGGTTGCGCACCAAAGACAAGTTCGAAAGGAGAAAACCCTGTATGCTCGTTGGGAACTTCTCTATAGGCAAAGAGGACTGCAGGTAAAACCCTGTCCCAATCTTCCGGATGATCCTCCGTTATCTTGCCAAGTAAGTTCTTTAGTGTCCTGTTAAGACGTTCTACCAATCCATTGGACATTGGATGATAAATACTACTGAGAGACCTTTTAATGTCTAGCGTAGCCATTACCTGAGACATAACGTCCGAAATTAACTGAGTGCCGTGGTCCGACAGTATTTCTCCGGGGAATCCCAGACGAGAAAATATGAGCCAAAGAGCATCAGCGATATCGACAGTTGATATGCTCTTCAGAGGAATAGCCTCTGGCCAACGCGTGCACATGTCCACGCAAGTGAGGATAAATTGGTGTCCTCTGGCTGACTTAATCTTGAACGGACCAATGATGTCTATAGCCATTTTCTGAAACGGCCGAATCGGAATATCTGCAGCCTGAATAGGAGCAGCATGTCTCGGACCTCTAGACTTGACCTCTTGACAAATTTTGCAAGATCGGCAATAAATTCGGATGTCTTTATTCACGAATGGCCAAAAGAAGGACGCAAGGACTCTAGTTTTAGTTCTGGAAAACCCCATGTGTCCAGCACACTGAGAATCGTGTGCATGCTGAAGAATTAAGGCTCTCATACACTTAGGCACAAGAATTTGCGAGTGCATAGACTTGTCCGAGTGTTGTACCATCCGTACCAATATACCATTCTTCATAGTAATATACGATTTGTGATTAGTATTTTGATTGGGATCCCCTTTCTTTGCAAGAAGGAAGAATTTCTTCAAAGAAGGATCCTCTTCTTGACGTTTAACAAACGAGTCATGGGAAATCACCAAGTGCTCGTCTTGGCTATCAACTTCATTACTATTATCCGATGAAGTTGGGGGATTAAGAGCTTGAGCTCTTGTCACCACTGCATTGACCGTTTGAATGTTTTTTTTCTCCCAACTAGAAATTTGTTGCGGGGTGCATTCCTTAACCCCATGAATACGACCGATTATAAGATCCGCAATAGGATTAGGAAGAAGACATGCATGGACATCTCCTGTGAAGAAGGGAGTGTCAATCCTAATAATAGCAGTAGGATAACTTTCCATAGTACCACCAAATGTAACACATTTGATTGTTTTTCCAGTGGCACAGCAAGGATCTATCAGAGACTCCCTAACCCCGACGGTAGTACATCCCGAATCGAAAAGTACTGAGACTAGCCTATCATTTATTAGACCTTTATGTAAGATGAGAGATCCTCTCCCATCATGCGCAACTGTAGCAGGTAGAGCAGGAAGAGGGTGACCACAACTTAGAGTAGATACAGTCGATGAGTCGAACAATGTTAAGCATTGGGGGCATTCAGTTGCTCTCCCAAAATCGAAAGCACAACCAGTGATAGCCCTAGAGTTACCACTATCATTTACTGTATTACAGGCTCCATCAAACTCTTGTTGTGCAGAGTTTGCCTGTTGGAAAGGTCTTTTTTTTTTGTTAAATCTAGGTCTGCCTCGATTATCATTTCCCCTGTAATTATTTCGACTATCATTTCCCCTGTAATTGTTATCATATTGCCTATTGTAATCATCATTCCGGTTTGAATCCCGGTTTCTAAATTCACCATCGTCATAATCTTGACGTCGAGAATGATTACCTCGAAAGTTCGAATAGTTATTATTTGGATAGCCTTTGCGAAAGTGTCTCAAATTATTACCACTAAAATTACGAGAACTACCATCTTGTCTCCAATTCATAGACGAAGAACCATCATGTGTTGGATTACTCCGCTTCTGAGTGTAATTCTGATTACTTCCCCTATTCCAGTTTTGTTGAGCACCCTGAAATTTTTTTTTGAAATTAGGGCCATATGGTGTTGCCGAAGCAGCTGGCAACCCTTCTTTCACTTTAGAATTGCTAACTGTAGCATGGGGATGCGCGGTGGCATACTGACAACAGTATTCCTCCATATCTTTTAAGTTTTTAGGCTTACGCTCATGAAGGAATGCAAGAAAAGAATCATTAACAGATGACAAAACCTTATCTCGCAATAATAAGTCCATTAGACCTTCATATGTTTTCTCAGTCTGAGACAACTCAACCCATCGTGTAAATGTACGACGTATTTTTGTAACAAAATCAGAGAAATCTACTCCATTTTCTGGCAACATTGTCCTAAAACGAAGACGATAGTCTTCTTCTTTTAGTTGGTATTTTTTTAGCAATGCTGCTCTGACAACATCATAATTAGTCCTGTCATGTTCGTCTATTGTCATAAGAGTAGTCACTGTGTCACCTGTAAAAAATTCCATCAGTTGTTCAACATATTTTTCCTTTTTTATGTTATGCGTATCGCATAAAAAAATTGGAATCTATCTAGATAATCTGCTACGTCATCCTTTAAAGGATTGAAATGAGGTAGTTTGATCCTACTTACAAACTCCTTTGTCGTACTCGAAGTTATTTGATGAGCACCTGGACTCGCCAATTTCAATTTCTCTAACTCCAAAGTTGCGAGTCTTTCATCAAGTTCCATTTTCTGTTTTCTTTCCTCATGTTCCATTTTTCTAATTTCAGCCTCAGCAGCAGCTTGAAGTTGGAGTTTTTTCTCCTCAGCAACAGCTTGAGCTTTCCTCTCCTCAGCAGCAGCTTGAGCTTTCCTCTCCTCTGCAGCAGCTTGAGCTTGAAGTTTTTTGTCTTCCATTTCCATCTGGAATTTTCTTTCATCAGCAGCAGCTTGAGCTTTCCTCTCCTCAGCAGCAGCTTGAGCTTGAAGTTTTTTATCCTCAGCAGCAGCTTCTCTTTGATACCTTTTCTCTTCAAGTTCTAATCTTCTATTCTCAGCATCTAGCTTCTTAAGTTCAGCATCTGCTCTCCTTTGTTCAGCTTCTGCTTTCAATTTAATTTCCTCTTTTTGTTTCTTTTCCTCTGACTTTAATGCAATGGCGAATTGAGCAGATGAATATTCTTCCAATTCTTTACCAGACTTACCAAGGGTCAACCCTTGCTGGATGAAGAAATCCAATGTAGACATTCTGTCTAATGAGATCAGAAACCTGAAAAAATTAACTAAATTACCTGTATATCCCAATCATTGGGAGACAAGTCTGAAATGCTAGACTTGTATACTCACTTCACTTTATTTCACTCTCTTAGTCTTAGACAAAGACCTTGTATGGTCCTCTTGTTTATAATGTAACAAAAAATCACTTGAGTACCTGTGGAAAATAATTCCTTTATATCCCACTCACTATGGGCACAAGTCTTTTTTTTTTTTTTTAAAGAACTTGAATATGTATTTCACCTTGTCTCAATCTTTGAGGATAACAAGTCTTTTATCAAAGAACTTGTATAAATATCTTATATAATAATATTTTATTAACAATCTCTATATGAAGAGTGTACCTTATCAATAATAATAATACATGACCAAGTGTATGTATGTAGACTGTGTATGACAATAATGTAGTACAATCATAAATACAAAGACAAAGATACAGAACAATGACCGAAAACGTTCGCGGAAGTCAAATAAACAATACAGCAAAAAGTAAAGAAAATGTTACACAAATGTGTAATGATGACCGCGAAAAATAAACAAGACAAATGGCAACACTGTTATAAACGAAAAGGTGTAAAGAAAGAAATGGAAGGAATGAGAGAAGAACAGATACAAACAAAATTAGTCGAAAATCAAAGAACGGAAAAATAACGAAAACAACACTAACTGATGTCGTCACAGCTAAAAAAAAAAAATAGCAACAAAAGTCGCTAGCAAATTTCAATTAAGAAAATTGCAATCCCTACAGAACGCTTACAGTAACCCTCGATTAAGTGGCATATTTACTGTAAGACCCACCAACCGAAAACCCGCAGAAAAACACAAGAAAAATACACAACAATAGTACAATTAACATAAATAGCAATCAATTCAATGTGTTGCAAAATAAAGCTTAGTCACACATGATATTACAGTAACTAACTTGCTCCTTGCGAACACAGAAACAAAATGTCAAGCGCGCACTGAATGTCAAATCCACTGTAGCATAAAGTGGTATTCACAATCAAAAGTTACTATGACCTTCTCGACTTAGGACTTGCACATTGAATGTTTACAATTTCCACGTACTGTTTACAAACAGGAACTTGACCTCGAACAATATAGCTTGAATGCTCGGGTGTAGAAAAGTCTGTTGTTGACTGAAACGTGTAAACGACCAGCGGTACCGTTTACAAAAAGGGACTCGACTTGCAATTGTGGTCCACTTAGCAAATGCCTAGATGTTAACTTCAGTACTTGTCCTGTTGTGGTTTATGTAGCATTATAACTTAAATGCTAGCACTGTTTATCTGGGTCAACAGTTGATGACCTATTTCTGTCCTGTTGTAGCCAAAACTTGCAAGTGTAGAATTAGCGATGTGTGTTACAGCTGTCCAGTGTGTAGCTTAGACCCACAGATCAGAAATGTAATGTGTACTTGTTCTTCTCACGCAAATAGCACCATGAAATGTAAATTTCTGGACCACATTAATGTCATCAATAATGTTAATTGCTCGCTCTGTCCACAAGAAATGTATCAGAAGAGCCCACGTAACTGGTCCACCAAAAATGTAACTGTACTTTTTCTCTTGTTGAGGTGATCACTGGCCCAAGACAGTATACATGTTGTTAGGTGTGTAGTGCGAGCAGATGATGAACTGAGTGTGGGTGCGAATGAAGGCGCGAATGTGTTTAGGCTCTTATGTATGTAGACCCTGCAACCCATACACTCACATGCAGTAGTCAAGGATGCTTGGACACTGCAGACACGTTTCAAAACATTTATTGACGAGAACATACATGGTATCAACAGGAACAGTCATTGTAAACAAGGTCATGCTGACCGGAAATCGATAGGTATACATTAGGCATTCAGCAAGCTGGTAAACATTTGAATATTCGTGCATGGTCAATACAATGTTCTTCAATAAGGACAGTTCGTGGCGTCGCCCTGGGATCACTGACTAAACGCGTCAGATACCTTAATCACTTTGACACATAGGTGCAACTTGGCATTCCCCGCCAATTGCACATTATCAGGCTGTAGTATAATAGCCGAAAAACACAGGCCTCGTTCTGACGTCGGCTGTGTACTTCTGATAAGCAGGTTACCATCAACCCTGCAGTAATGCTTATTGTAGACATAAATTCCGCCAATCTGCGGTTCCCACAATATATCTTCGTCACTGGATTTCTGGACAAAATAAAGACTAATAGTCTTGGATGGCTACCTCGAGCACAAAATATAAGTTCTGAAATGGAGGATAGGTGAGCTGCAGTTCACAGACTAGGCAATCTTCTAACATGTTCTGCCACCGAAAGCATAGTAATGGAAAAAGTCGGTATTACCTGTAACCGAGTCCACAGAACTTAACAAGGAACTCTGCTGTCATTCCAACGCACAGAGATTCACTGGGGAAAACTGCCAGTGCAGTCACTTCGAAGATTCTCCCCGAAAAACACAATGGACTCTCGTCCCTTCAGAAACCAGGACACTTTCCGGCTTGCCGGAAGTCTAACTCAACTCCCGCTTAAAAAAACCTGCCCATGGGCATACGCCCGAACTGTCTACCTTTGACCCTAAAGGTCAAACACAATGAATGAATAAACAAGGGAAGACAACCCCTAATCAACCTGACATCGCAGGTAAAGACACAATTATTCTTATGATAAAAACATAAGCAAATAACTTGACAGATGACTCCGTCAAAAATGACAGCAACATGCATGTCATTGATAAATAGGGAGACTTACATGACTGACATGACTTAGGATGTTTGTTGACATTGTGTGCTGTATGAGTGCCTTGACTGACACATATTGACTATGTTTTTTTTCGCACTGCCCTATTATTAATATGGTGACCTCACAGTAGTGTCAAAAGAGATGTCTCTGAAATTGACAATGGGTTTAGTGATCTTATCACTGGATTCCGCACCTTGTGTGTCTAATCATCGATTGTGGAGCACGCATCTAGGTGCTATATCAATGGGGACAGTTGTAGGGGATTCATGTGTCAACTGCTTACTCCAGTGATTTTCTTGATGTGCAATGGAAATAATGAAAAGTTCCTTTTCATTATTTTTCTGCAGGGGGGAGTAAATGTTATGTCTAAATATCATAACATTGGTGGTCTACGATCACTTCCTTGTTTGTTGTTTACAGACGGTTGTCATGAGTTTCCGGAAGTGACGTCTTGTCTGTTGCTCAAGAATAGTGGCAGACGTGTGTGTGTTAATCTGGGACACACGAAGGCGTCTTTGCCGAACATTCTGCGTGTGTCTTTTGACAAGCGTGTATGGCCTGAGTCCGTTAGGACTATTTCTGAACGTGTCAGGATGGAGTGTGCCCAGTAGGACTTTATTATATGAAAGCTATCTGCATTTTAATTATCACCTGCAAGTTATTTAACCAACCAGTGATTTACGCATTCAACGCCGTGCGTAAGATCATCTTAGGCATTTAGCAGTGTGAGTGAGGATTTCAAGATGTACGTAAGTCGACGTATCTAATAAAATGTATGCAGAGTCAGATTACAGGACAGTAGGTAGACATGCTTAGATTAGCATTGGATGTCAATTACTATTCCATGTGGAGCATAGTGTCAATAAATGTTGGAACTGTCCGAGCTGTATGCTTTCATTATCTGAGTGCCAGTTACGGGCCAGGGAAAAGTGCGTGAGTGGCCATATTTTATATATCAGGAGTAATATTGTGCAATCAAAAGGAATATCCCTGAGGTACTCAGCAACCCTAGAAAAGAAGGTTATAACAATCTCCCCACTGGAGAAGAGAACCAGCTTGGAGGAGTGGCGCCATCCTGACCACATTAAATAAGCTACACAAATGCCCGTAACAATATGCAAAGCGCAATAAATCAAGGTATGCCTTTACTTTTCATGTAAAACAATTTGCTTCAAAAATTTCAATTGCTAGAGTTCACAGAATAATATGTTTGCAAGGTGGCCGAGTGCAGCAGTAACACCTTCATTTCACATCAAGTACCACGCCTGATACACATAATTGAGGGAAACCCGAGGCCTGTAAACAGTAAATTAATATGAAACAAATATAAAGGTATGTTATCAGGCACTCGCAGGAAATAAAGAAGTAGAATACCTTTATATTTGTTTCATATTAATTTACTGTCTACAGGCCTCGGGTTTCCCTCAATTATGTGTAATAAATGTTTATACAATACCAAACCTACACACTATTCTGTTCTCACTGTTCTAGTCTATTATCATTTACTGGACACAGTATTAAGGTCCTTGTCTTGTTGGATTCGGCCTATACTGCTTGATAGAAATACAACAGAAGTGATTGCGTCATTAATAGGCTGAACTGCCCATGGTGGACTTCTGGTGTCATGTATTGTGGTTCGCACTGTTGACCTGCCATTGAAACATCATTTTTTGATGATGCGTAGATGGCAGGGCGGATAGTGTGATTCGCTTGCATGGCTAGGCGGGGTTGTCGCACGGAAGGTCCAGTGTTAAATCCTGGGTAAGCCACTCATGTCTGTTGTTTTTCTGTTGTCTGGTGTTCTACTTCTTTATTTCCTGCGAGTGCCTGATAACATATCTTTATATTTGTTTCATATTAATTTACCACGCCTGATAGAGTATTTTCTTGTTTATTTCTTGTCCATTCTATGATGTAAAATTATCCAGTATTTTCTTGTTTATTTCTTGTCCATTCTATGATGTAAAATTATCCATTATTTTCTAGTTTTTTTCTTGTCCATTATATGATGTAAAATTAGCCGATATTTTCTAGTTTATTTCTTGTCCAATCTATGATGTAAAATTATATACTGAAGCACATTAAAAACGCACCACCTGTATAATCCAGGAACAGAGTGTGAAATGTAAATATAAGTGTGTACAAGTTTACATATTTGGAATCTTTATTCATTTTCCTATGAATCCATGCTGGTCATTAATTTGTACATTTGATTGTTATGAAATTCATTGCATTCTGTGCAGGCAAGGGAGAAAACCAAAAATACAAAAAAATGCACGTGCGTTATCCTGCTGGAGAAGCTGCAAGTCTGGATAAATTGTGAACGCAGGAGCAACCAGTGCATCCAGAACCTCATCTCGATATGTCACAGCATTAACATTTCCACGGAAGACGTGAAGAGGCAAGCGATGGTGAAAACTGAATCCTCCCCAAATGTGAATACTGCCACCTCGAAATCGGTTGACACAGCAATCTGCAAAGCGTTCTTCACAACGTCGCTAAATCCGCATAAGTCCATCTGCAAAGGATATGTTGAATCTGTTCTCGTCTGTGAATAGGACAGCATTCCACTGCAGTCTAGTCCATCTGATATGTTGCTCTGCCCATTGCAGGCGCTGCTAACGATGTCTGTGAGTCAAGTTTGGCCCAACATAAGGTCGTCTTGCAGTAAGGCCTGTATTTCTGAGTCTTCGTATGACTGTCATTCGAGAGACTTGCCCATGTCTACCCACTATTGCTCTTGCTGTTTGACTTGCCGGGAGAGTACGATTCCTTAGGTGACTCAGCACAATATGACGATCTAGCGCAGGGGTAGTAACTCGTGGTTGGCCACTCCGAAGTCTATCCCGGGCACTGCCAGTGGTTTCGTAACGTTCATTGAGACGTACAATAGTGCTGTGGTGGCAATTCATCCTTCTGGCAATGGCCCGCGAGCTCATTCCGGTCTCCAACATACCAATGGCTCGTTGGCGGTCGTTTTCAGATAGTCGTGGCATTTCAAGCACATGTACTGGGTGTTTTGTCTCAACGGCCTTTTTATACCGACTAAACTGCCACAACGCGTACACATTTTCAGGGTCATAGCTGTTGGGAATCGTGTTGCACGTGTAACTTTCAACGTTTTCATGTAGTCTGTACACACACCCGTGGGTTGAATCTTGCACTTTCCATTCTAGCAGCCATTCGCTCTCTACCTCATGGCAAACACGGGGAAAATCCATTCCCACACTTTTTTTTGCCAGCTTCTCGGCATCAGTATATATAATAGTGGTGCGTTTTTAATGTGCTTCAGTATATAATATTTTCTATTTTATTTCTTGTCCTTTCTATGATGTGAAATTATCCAATATTTTCTAGTTTACTTCTTGTCCATTCTATGATGTAAAATTATCCAGTATTTTCTAGTTTACTTTTTGTCCATTCTATGATGTGAAATTATCCAGTATTTTCTGGTTTGTTTCTTGTCCATTCTATGATGTAAAATTATCCAGTATTTTCTAGTTTACTTCTTGTCCATTCTATGATGTAAAATTATCCAGTATTTTCTAGTTTACTTCTTGTCCATTCTATGATGTAAAATTATCCAGTATTTTCTAGTTTACTTCTTGTCCATTCTATGATGTAAAATTATCCAGTATTGTCACCCGTTGTCATCCTCTATCTGCTCATCTTTGTCGCACTAAGAGTTATTGTGTTACACGTCTCAAGGAAGTGACGTGATAATGGTGGCAGAATCAATAAAAAAAATCAACCCAGAAATAATAAATAAATAAAAAGTAATATTCCTAAATATTATATGGCTGGCAACAGCGTCATATACCCGATGAGCCACACTACTCTCCCTTGAGCACGAAGAGTTATCGACCGTGTCACCGTCACCAGGCTGTGATAAGCTTTCATTCGTCTGTGGATGAGTTGAATTAATTAAATTATTTCCTTTGATGGACTTATCCAAGTTTTGTTGAAGTTTTTTGTTGAGTAAAGTCTCTAGATGGTGGAGTACCTTGTCCAATGTCCAAAACAATTTAGTCACGTCCATACGACATGCGTGGTATGATACTGTATGTTTTGCTCACCTCAGAGATGCCCAACATATGAAGATTAGAGAAAGTGTATACGGACGACACTACTACCATTCGTGGAAAATCTCCACGGAGATTCAAATAGCCTCAGGCTGACTACTGCTTTTTTGTGAAAACATTCACATGGACGTTTGAGAATGTACGAAGAAGAAATTGATCATGTTCACACTGACAACCGATCATTACAAACTCAAATATAAATCAGATCGACAAACTGAAATCCGGACAGACAGAAATGTGTCTATGTGGGGAGGACAGATATACAACAGAAGATGGAGATACTACTCCAAATGTATTTGCTCCACGAGAGAAGCACATTGTTAGCACAGCCTTCTCCACCCAGGTTAGAGAAACTGAATGGTGGCGAGACAAGCATGCGATGGACTACGAACTTTATAAGAAAGATTTATGTGATTATATGAGAGCGAATTAAGAAGACGAACAAGGAGTTGCATACACTGAAACGTAATATATTTCAGGGGATGTAATAATTAATTGCTATGGGAAACAACATAAACAATAAATTATAAAAATATTTTTTGCTTAATTACGTGCAATTTTAAATAACTTTTTTATTTTATAAATATGCAGTATATGGTAAAAAAAGACTTGTTGTAATTTTGTTAACAAAATATTTAATACTTTTTAAATTTTATTGAAAATGCATATAAATTTTTATATTACATTAAATTACATAACCTGTCCTTGTTAAGAAGAGTTAGTACCTATATACTTGTATTTCTTTTTATAGGTACTGACCAAACTGAATTATTCATATTTTTGACCGGCATTAAATGCCGCTAGAATTGATATAGTAATACACACGAATAAAAGGTGCAATGACGTACCACGATACTGCTCGTAGATCCCTGTTATTTACTTCTACACTCTATCACTCCTGACTTTCAATACAGATTGACATTTTCGTTATTGACAGTCTTACAAAGTTTTATAATCTCATTCCTGGTCTCACTCCTCTCTATCACTTGACAACACTAATAGTTAATGTTCTTGACTTACAAGCTTTGAGCTGTCATTTATCTCTTCACTCTCATATATCATCAATTATCTCTTGACTCTCATATATCATCAATTATCTCTTGACTCTCATATATCATCAATTATCTCTTCACTCTCATATATCATCAATTATCTCTTGACTCTCATATATCATCAATTATCTCTTGACTCTCATATATCATCAATTATCTCTTCACTCTCATATATCATCAATTATCTCTTGACTCTCATATATCATCAATTATCTCTTCACTCTCATATATCATCAATTATCTCTTCACTCTCATATATCATCAATTATCACTTGACTCTCATATATCATCAATTATCTCTTGACTCTCATATATCATCAATTATTTCTTCACTCTCATATATCATTAATTATCTCTTGACTCTCATATATCATCAATTATCTCTTCACTCTCATATATCATCAATTATCTCTCACTCTCATATATCATCAATTATCTCTTCACTCTCATATATCATCAAATATCTCTTCAATCTCATATATCATCAATTATCTCTTCACTATCATATATCATCAATTATCTCTTCACTCTCATATATCATCAATTATCTCTTCACTCATATATCATCAATTATCTCTTCACTCTCATATATCATCAATTATCTCTTCACTCTCATATATCATCAATTATCTCTTCACTCTCATATATCATCAATTATCTCTTGACTCTCATATATCATCAATTATCTCTTGACTCTCATATATCATCAATTATCTCTTCACTCTCATATATCATCAATTATCTCTTCACTCATATATCATCAATTATCTCTTCACTCTCATATATCATCAATTATCTCTTCACTCTCATATATCATCAATTATCTCTTCACTCTCATATATCAAATTGCTATTTCTACACGCCGACCTCAACCCGGGCTATGATCCACCTTGACCTTAGATGTACATATGATATGAAATACTATTCTGTAAAACTATATCATGTTAGCTCTTCTTGATCCTATGACTTTACTTATTTATTAATCATGTTTTACTTTCAGGTACCACTTCCCTTACAAAAACAAAATCGGTTAAACCCGTTATCCTGACAACCCTTTTCCTTCTTCATTCCAAGCAGTGTATGTAAATGGACAATGTCACGTATATAGTGTCATATCTAGAAGACAAGACTAAAAGAGTTGCCATATGTTTAAAACAAATATTTTCTGTTCTCTGTCATGTTCATATGCTACAGAACCAGGACTGAGACATTCTTAGATTAAAACTACACTTTCTAAATTTGCAGCAGTTGTTTCTGTAACAATGTGTAGTGTATTATGAGCTTGCCAGACCTTTTCGCATCATCATTATCTTTGCTGCCTGTAAGGACATTATAAGGACTAAGCGATCTTAGACGTGTGATTGAATACGGTCTAGAATTAAACACAATTCACTCGCATATGAACATGTATATAACGTTTTGATGGTAGCACTGTCTCCATTCACACCAAGCTAAACAAACCTTATATACTCTCCACATCATAGAAAAGTTAAGCAATATTTTTAATGGATTGTTTGTCTCCAAACCCTCTACGGATGGGAGATTCCTACTGTCAACATTGACATTCTTGCTTGTGTCGTCGATGGTTAGAGATTGATAAAGAGAAAGCCATATTTGAAAGAAGTCGAGTGCATTTAAAATATCGTATTTTTTACAAGGCACATCGTACAAGTAGTTCTTGTGTGAAGTGAGGAAATTTCGGTAATGAGAAACAAAAAGGTATGAAAGTTCTTTCAGTTGCATTGTTTTTTTTTTTTTTTATTTTAACTACTGAGAGGTCCTAGAAAACCTAGGAATATAAAGAGAATTAATGAAGGATATCAAAATGAGACAGCTACAATATTTTGGCCATGTAAAAACACAACACCTTACTGAAGACCACAATAGAAAGAAGAATCGAAGGCCAACGTGCAAGAGGCAGACAGCGCTGTAAGTGAGATGATAACATCAAGACAAGAGACAGGATAGAGTCTATCAGAGTGCACCATCAAGACAAGAGACAGGATAGAGTCTATCGGAGTGCACCATCAAGACAAGAGACAGGAGACGTTGGAGACCCAATGCAGACGACCTTCGTTATGAAAATGGCATCTGATGATTGCTGATGCGCATTTACTAACCAGTTTAATATTTGGCACAAAGACATTTATTTGGAGTATAAGACAATTTTTGTCGGACATTGTTTTTCTGATTTTATTTATCATATCCACTTTTCCGGGCACAAAACTGGCCTTCCGCCAGAGATGGTAATACTTAACCTTTCCAGTTTTTCAAAAAGTGTTCTTCCCACGTGATAATCAGTTTACAACATATATATATATATATATATATATATATATATATATATATATATTTATGTATTATTCCTGTGATTTAATCCACTTGTGTGTTAGAAAGTGAAAAAGCATGTGTTAAGAATATTCCAGGACGAATGTGTTGCTTGTTGGAATGCAAAGCATAAGTTGATTTTAGAGGCGAAAGTCAGTATTGTAAAATGTGTAGGTTAATGGAGAATGATGTCAAAAATACGACTGTAAGTTTGATAATACATTTGAAAGAGTATTTGTTAAATGAATGACATGTATCATGGAACTTAAGAAAGGATTAACAGGAATTGTTGTAATGAATCGATGCAGATATTACTTGTAAATTTATACTATTCCAAATCATGGTATGGAAGCAAATCATGGACAGAGGAATCAAACTTAGGAATTATAAGGAAATTGTAGTCACAGTGAACTGGCTGTGATGGGTGGTGAGTTAAATTGTCCTGTGCATATCTTAGCACAATGTCTAATACTGTATGTTATGTCCTGTGTGTGTAAAGACAGAGTAGTGCTGGACCATGCAGAGTTTGGGATTATTTGCATTTCAGGTTTTATCCTGCAAACGTTATACCTTGTACATTACCCGAAGTATCTGATTCCTATAACTCGATTGTACTCTGAGGTGTGAGAGCTCGTGAAGTTGTTGAAGCCAGACACCATTGTCCACTGCCTGGCAATTTACAGAAGTGTTCATCGACGGCAGAAGAGTGTGGGATCTTCTTGTTTTCAAGATAAGTTGCCTTTTGTAGCAACTGGTCAGCGTGTTCACAACAAAAGATAGCACTACAATAAAATTTTAATATATTCCTAAACATACAGTGGTGAAGGATGAGTTTATGGACAGTGTGAATCTACCTTACCTTCACAGTCAAACTAAATAACATTGTAATAAATTAAAAATATTCATCAGTGTAGAAGAAAATAGAAACTTCAGTACAAGATTATGTTCTCATAAATTAAGGTTCTATGTTTATTTATTTCATGATGTAAATACCTTTGGTCTGCATCTGTGGCCTAATGGATATGAACGCAGTTTCATAATCCAGATATACCAGGTTCGAAACCTGCTGCAGGCGGTTTGGTAGCAGATCGCTTTGTGTGGATTTTTAACAATGGTATAAGCGCCGTATTGTTCAGAAAGCAATGGCAAACTACTGAATGAAAAAAATTGCCTAGAAAAATCACAACAGCCAATAAAAGCTGGGGTTGATTGCCACGTCCTGTAAAGGATAAGCAACTAACTTTTTAAATGCCTTTGAGTTTTCCTAATTTACCTAACCGAAAAGAGAACCGGTTTACGTTAAATAAATTGCACATATTTACAATCAGACTTGCTAAAATTATTTGCATTAAAGTTTCAAGTTTGGTTTGATACTTATTTTAGATTGAGAGATACACCATATTCAATAACCCTAGAACAACTAACCAATATAAATAATAAACAATAACACATAATACCAAAGGAGAATCTTCGAAAGAAGCAAATAGATTTTCAGGACATATCTTTCAACACCTGGAGGTTTATACAGCTGGATTCTAACCTTTGATTGTCGATACACCCTTTTTCTTTTCAGAAAAGGTGGTATTTCTTGTAAGACCAGTCTCTTATCTGGCACTATCCTGGTATCATCTGATATCTCTTTGTTTCCAGTATACCTTACAATTCTAATAACATCTCAAAACTTTCGTGACACTGGTGTGTCAGTCCGGTATTTGTTCGTATTACCCTGGGGTCTTTCTTTGAGACATTCAGCTTTAGGGTTAGCAGTAGGAGTAATATTGTAAGAAAAATAAATGCAAACAAATAGAAAATCTAAATAAAGCAATTTGTAATATTAGTAAGTGCTAAGAAACATTATTGGTGATAGAATATGCTGACAGTGGTTTTAATTAATTAATTAGTTGCATTAATTTGGTCTTAAGTCTGTAATTAATTTTAATAAGAGTGTATGAGACATATCCTTTAACACCTGGAAGTTTATACAGCTGGATTCTAACCTTTGATTGTCGATTCACTCTTATTCTTTTCAGAAAATGTGGTATTTATTGTAAGACCAGTCTCTTATCTGGCACTATCCTGGTATCATCTGATACATCTTTGTGTCCAGGATATCTTACAATTCTAATAACATCTCAAACCTTTTGTGATATATGTATATATATATATATATATATATATATATATATATATATATATATATATATATATATATATATATATATATATATGTATATATGTGTTTATTTGTCTAAGACTGCAGATTGTATCACTGCTGATGACACACAATTCTTCAAACCGACGAGTTAACCCGCTTCGGGTTCAAGCCTACTGCATTATTGTGGCAGTATATAAACAACACCAGGCAACGTAGGGTGTTTTGGTATTGTGCCTTTACGAGCTAAGAGCTCCGATTTAGAGGCAAATCCCCGCTGAAGTATATGTTTCCTCACGTCAGGATAACTTCTAATTCTTTCAGTGTTGCAGACGTAGCTGGGCGCCAGGTACAAAGAGTATACCCAGTTTTCTTCAATTACACTTATGCTCCGTGTCTCCCTCTCCCAAGAAGGAAAAGTCCGTTGTAGGCTTATGTTTATCTACAACATCCCCGCCATGAATAGCTGTAAAACAAAATAACAACAAATATACAACAATTCAGAATTACCTAATACATATCATATTAACATCCAATATTCATCTACACCCAAGTGTCCCCTAAATTAATAAATCACCCTACACACAAGCTCTCATTTCTGTTTTATTTTTTGTCCGACGGTCAGGTTATATCACAGCTCCCTCCTATTTTTCCTGCACAAACTAATCCATTTCTGTTACGTTAAACCCAGACACGGGCTGACCTGATTCTTTTGTGTGCGTGATCTCGCCGGTAGGCGTCACAACATTGCTTCACTGAAGCCAATATCCTACTGTACTGAATACTTTTCCAGCCCTATTCTTATTAAAGCCCGCCCCGGTAAGGTTATCAATTTAGCAAAATTATTTAACACACCTATACATACACCATCTATGTTAATATTAAACTCCATTCACCCATTGTCTTCTGACTGCATTACCAAATAGCACAACGTATTAACACACAAACCACACCCACGTATTTTCTCTACAAATTATCATAATCAAATGCGGTTACTCGGACCTCTTTATTACATTACATAAAGCTCCCGTCTAACTTAGCACTTAACCTCATGCAGTTAATTATCTAAAAAAACCGCCACTAACCATAGATACTGTTAGCTTATACATAGTACAATTATAGACAACACTTACACTACACTCCTGCGACATGGCTGGTACCAAACTGTATCGGCTACTGCCGTTCCTTTGGATCTACCGGCTGTGTGGAGAGGGGGGAACATGCTGCATGGGCAACAGCTTGATCTCCATATAACTGTGCCCAAGCTCGCGCCCTGGAGAGGACACTCCAGCTTCACCCTATAGGTGTCGGCAAAACACGGGAAGTAGCAGTTACCGGTTATAAGCATTTTGCCCAATTGGCGTAGGGCATGGCGCCAGTGGCTACTTCCGACAGTGGGAGAGGTTCTAGGATCTCACTGGACAGCTACCTCCCGCTTCAAGCTGGGCAGCCCCCAGTCAATAAGGTGTTGTCCCGCCACTGTCTGCTTTCCCCATTGGGTGCATGGGGATTAGGGTCAAACCCGAACTGTGGACAGAAAATTTTGCACCAAGCAATTATCGAAAAAATAGAAATAAGCAAACTCTCAGATTGGGATGCTGGAACGTCCGGACTATGTTGACTGGACTGTCCGAAAACGATGTAAGGAAGACAGCCATAATTAATGATGAGCTTAAACGACTTCAGGTGGATATAGCTGCACTTAAGGAAACGCGCCTGGCGGGCTCTGGAATGGTGAGCGAGAAGGACTACACATTTTATTGGCAAGGGAAAGATCTTGATAAAGCTAGAGAACACGGAGTAGGTTTTGCGGTCAAAAAATCGCTAACTAACATGGTTGAACCAGGCGAGAATGGATCAGAACGCCTGTTAACGCTCCGCCTGCAAACTAGCACAGGTCCCATCACCCTTGTCAGTGTGTATGCTCCTACTCTGTACTCTGTCTCAGAAGCTAAAGATGAGTTCTACGAGAATGTAGCAGCAGTAATCAAAAGCATACCTAGGCAAGAACAGCTTGTTCTCCTTGGTGACTTTAACGCTAGAGTGGGTGCCGATAATGTTTCATGGCCTTCATGTCTGGGCAGGTTTGGTATTGGCAAGATGAATGAAAATGGACAACGGCTCTTAGAGTTGTGCGTCCACCATGACCTCTGCGTGACCAACACCTACTTTCAGACAAAACCCCAGCATAAGGTGTCATGGAGACACCCACGATCCAAGCACTGGCACCAACTTGACCTGATTCTCGTCAGAAGGCCACTCCTCAGGTCTGTGCTCTCCACGCGCTCGTACCATAGTGCAGACTGTGACACAGATCACTCCTTGGTTTGCTGCAAAATCAGAGCACAACCAAGAAAACTCTATCGTGTCAGAATGAAGGGAAACCACGCATTGATACCAGCAAGATGTCAGACCCTTTCATGATCGCTCAATTCACTGCGACCTTCAAGAAAGTGCTCAGTGTCACGTGAAAGATAATTTATTTTACCATCTTGTCCATAATTTGATTACTCCTTTAAATGTTCTGTTTTCCGAGACATTTTGTATTTTCGTTTCTTTCCTTTTCTACCTACATTTTTTCACCTTCTCAACCCCACCCGAGGTTGTTTACGCTGGCCAGCTGCGGTCAGCTAACGCTAGACGTAATGTTATCTAAACGCACCTGTTCGACCAGAGAAACATTTCTCGGGTCCGCTTTAAGTGTTAGAACGAGCCTAAGACGGTTTCTGTGAAAGAAACGGTTCGTTAGCGGCGGGTACCCTCTGTGGTCCCAACACGGGAATTTCTCTGGTCGCTTTAAAACGTTTGATGACGAGCGGCTGGTACCCTTTGAGGCCTGGGTAACGAGTGTGATCTGTTTCAGTGGAAGATAACAACCCGCGGTCAGTCTTTGGGTTTTCGCCCCTTAGACAAGATAGAGCATAATGTTATGCATTTCTCTACCTGGGGAACTTTCGCACGATTTCTTTTGTCTTACTCTAGATTACGTCTTTCGCCGAACTTCTGTAGAAATACGCACGCCAGGTGTCCGGGGGGGGAGCGTCCCTTGTGATCTATAAGAGTAGACTGGTTTTAATAGACAAAGACATTCGTATATTCCTAGCCCGTAGATGACCATCATGAGATAAGGCAAACTTTAACACAATACTAGAATGTGTTTGCCTATGTTCTAGTCATTTTTCGGGGTGAGTTGACATATCTTATAATTATTATATTAGATTCAGGTTAGCTTTTATATATCTGTTAGGAAAGGGAATTTATTTCGTAGGACTTCTCCTAGTAATTTATTCAGTGATAAGGTAGCGCTGTCTACGGCCTATTAAGTGGTGCTTAAACTGTTACGGCTTATCATGGGTTAAATGTTAAACTTACAATAACAGATATTAGGCGTAGAATCAGTCCACGAATGCTTACCATTGGGTTAAGAGTCAGCAAAAATTAACTGTCATTTCTGTAAGATAATGTCAGGTGTGGATTGTTCACTTTAAAACTGAATAGTGAGATGCAGGTAATAACTCTGGATTATAGGAGATAGGCACTTATTCCTTTTGATAGATATTTCTAGTGGCAAGGGAGGATCATTTTATGCTTACTTGTGTGGCTAGGCACTAGTCTATAACTTTCACTGAAAGCAGTCACCAGTCATAGATATAATTATATCGTATGATCTAGCCACAACTGTATTATTATAGCAAGAACATTGCATTTTCTTTGTACTCATTTTGTGGAAATGCTAATATATTTCCCAAAGGGGACATACGATTTATTTGTGTAATGTCAAATGCTGTAATCTGTTTATGTAAATTCATTTAATGTTGTAAGATGAATAAGCATATTCATTTAACTGTAACTACAGGTTAGGTTTCCTGTATGTTGAGATTGGGAGAAGAGGAGTAGATTTTGCTGTCAGAATATTTAATGACAGTTACATGGGTGTGCAAAAGATATTAAGCCTATGCGGGCGCGTATTGATAATTGATATTTTTAAGGAACAGGAGACATGGTTAAAGACAGCCCTAAACTATCATAGCAATAACTACAATAAATCTAATCCCATAGTGAAGCGAAACTTTCTGTATAAAGTTAGTGTGATTTTAGCGTTGCTTGAAGTTAAAAGGTGTCTCTTTTGGGTCTCAGTTTCAGGGAGACCGACTCGCGAGAGCAGATTCCAGTCAGGCGAAGAACGAAATATTCTCTTCGATCTAGAGGGTTCTGAATACCGCTAGCGTCACGAATCGTCACACCCCGTTCCTGAATCAAAACCCCTTTTTGCCAACGCCAAGTTAAGCTCACGCAGTGCAACGGAGCCAACGCTAAATCTGGAATCGCCAAACGCAGTAGTAGTTCTCTACTCGCCTATTGGATTACCAGCCAGAGCATTGCGGCTTCCAGAATATCAAACCCGCTCAGCATGCCTATAGCAGAATTCCATATCACCCGCCTTTTTTGTGCCTAAACGGGGCACTCAGCAAACCACAGCCAAACCAGTTTAAACAGGATTTACAGCCAAGCGGAGCCTTGCGCCGGATAAGCGCGCCTGGGTCTCTTTGTCCTCAAGTGACTTCTTCTGGTGTATTTCCTGGATACTTAAAACCTCGCACGTATGAGCAGCCATCTATGGACAGAGTTCCAGCCCCACTCACGCTATAAGGGGAGTCACCAACGTTTAGCACCAACAAAGAAAGTTTTGTAGGCTAGTCCCTCACGAAGGATCTACAAGTAATTCACTTCCTGGAGCTAGTACATTTGGTCCCCGAAAAGCGGACAGGCTGTCGCCCAGTTCAATCAGTTGGTCAGCAGGAGATAAACAGCGTCCCCCAGCCCAACTCGCGCCAGTAGAAGGGATCACCAACGATAGCGCCTATACAGTGATGTTATTCAGGTTAATTCCATCACCGATGGAGGATATATACGAAAACACCACTTACTGGAGTTACTTCAGCTGGTCCCCGAAAACCGAAGGACTGTCACTCGATTATTTATCTCTTTGTGTTCTACAGGTTTTATGAATGGTGATCTGTGTGTGTGGTTGTTGGTGTATATCATTATTGATGAATATTTGATTATTGATGTAATTTTATGTTGTTGTGATGATATGCATTATTTTCGTGCTTTTCTTCGTTAATAAATTTTACACATTTATTAATGCGCTGTTCACGACCTTTCCATCCATATTTGTATTTTTAGCTCTTTACTATAATCTCTATGTATGATAAGAGAAAAGAGAGAGAGCCGGAGATGCTTAGACAGACATAAGTGAGTTGAGGCCTGGAGAGAGAGATCATTTGAATAAATCTTCTTCCAGGTTGTCTCAAGTCCATCTCCTATTTACACCTTTCTGTGTGTGTAATCTATAACTCTGTCAGTCCACTATCCCTTGTCGATTTCACTAATGTTGTCCAACTCGACATATACTCTACACTCTAACTCAACCACGACACTCAGTAGCCCTCAGCATGGTGATACTATTACAGAGAACTGGGAGCATCTACGGAACACCATTCAAAGTACTGCACTTGCCACCTTTGGTAAGAAAACAGCAAAGTCAAATGACTGGTTTGACGCTTCATCAGATGTGATGGCACCTGTTATTGAAGCTAAGCGCAGTGCTATGAATGAATACAAACGTTCACCGAGTGCCAGAACCCTACAGATCCTAAGGGCTACGAGAAGCAAAGTTCAACAAACTGCTCGACGCTGTGCAAATGACTATTGGCTCCAGCTCAGTGAGAGCATCCAGATCGCAGCGCAAACAGGCAACATTAGACAAATGTATGACGGTATAAAGAAAGCACTTGGCCCCCATAAAAGTAAGACGGCACCGCTAAAAACCATCAGCGGAGAGAAGCTAACCGATAAGGGTAAGCAGATGGAGAGGTGGGTCGAGCACTACTCTGAGCTTTACGCTAGAGACAATACCGTTACGCCTGCAGCCCTTGATGCTGTCAATAGTCTGCCAACTATGGAGGAGCTGGATGCCAAACCAACATTAGAGGAACTCAGTAAGGCCATTGATAGCTTGGCCTCTGGCAAAGCACCAGGCAGTGATGGGATTCCTCCTGATTTAATCAAATGCTGTAAGAGCACGCTATTACATCCCCTGCATAGGATGCTGTGCCAGTGCTGGGAAGAGACAACTATTCCTCAAGACATGCGAGATGCCAAGATTGTAACACTGTATAAAAATAAAGGCGACAGAAGGGATTGCAATAACTACAGAGGCATCTCTCTTTTTAGTATTGTTGGTAAGGTTTTTGCCAAAGTCATCTTAATGCGACTACACAAGTTAGCTGAGCGCATATATCCAGAGGCACAGTGTGAATTCCGAGCTGGCAGATCAACAACAGACATGATCTTCTCTATCCGCCAGCTTCAGGAAAAATCAAGAGAGCAGAAAAGACCATTATATATCGCCTTTATAGACCTCACAAAAGCGTTTGACCTGGTTAGTAGGGATGGACTCTTTAAAATCCTCCTGAAAATAGGCTGCCCTTCTAAAATGCTGGAAATGATAAAGTCATTTCCATGACGACATGAAGGGAACAGTCCAATATGCTGGAAGCACGTCACAGCCCTTTGATATACGAAGTGGCGTTAAACAAGGCTGTGTTCTGGCTCCGACCCTCTTCGGAATCTTCTTTGCCTTACTCTTGAAACATGCATTCAGAGATGCAACTGAAGGAATATGCCTTCACACTAGGTCAGATGGCCGTCTGTTTAATCTTTCAAGGCTGAAGGCAAAAACAAAAATCAGAAGGGTCACTATAAGAGACTTGTTGTTCGCTGATGATGCTGCAGTCGTCACTCAAAGCCAACAGGAGCTTCAGAGCTTGATGAATCGCTTCACTAAAGCATGCAAGGACTTTGGCCTCACAATAAGTCTAAAGAAAACGAATGTGCTGAGTCAGGATGTAGGTGCTGCACCAGTTATCACTATCGATAACTATGAATTGGCAGTGGTGCACCACTTCACATACCTAGGGTCTACAATCAATGACAAACTCTCACTGGATACAGAAATCGACAGCCGCATTGGCAAAGCTGCAGCTACCTTTGCCCGCCTCACATCGCGTGTTTGGGAAAACTCTAAACTCACAATGAAGACCAAAGCTGCGGTATATAATGCCTGCGTCACCAGCACACTCCTATATGGCAGCGAGATGTGGACGACCTATGCTAAGCAAGAAAGAAGGCTCAATACCTTCCATTTGCGGTGTCTACGCCGCATCCTCGGCATCTCGTGGAAAGATAAAGTGACAAATGTCGAGGTGTTGTCACGTGCTGGCCTTCAAAGTATGTATACGCTGCTTAGACAGCGCAGACTTCGCTGGCTTGGCCATGTTCGCCGCATGGAAGATGGTCGCATCCCAAAAGATATCTTCTACGGACAATTAGCAGATGGCAAGAGAACAGTTGGGCGACCACAGCTGAGGTTCAAAGATGTGTGCAAGAGAGATATGAGGGCACTGGACATGGATCCAGCAACATGGGAGGATGAAGCTGCCGATCGCACTAAGTGGCGATGCTATTTGCGGCACCACCTCAGATTGGGCGAAGAGAGGCTCACACAAGAAGCAGAGGTGAGGAGAAAATGTCGAAAGGAGCACCAGGAAAATAAGCAGCTGAGGGCTGCCACCTCAGGGGCGCATTCCCATCGTCAGTTATGACTGAAGGGGCTATTATTATTATTACACTACACTGGCTCTAGTTTTGTATAAGTGAGCAATTGATGGTAACTCCTGAATAATAAAAATTAAATTTAATCCCAGAAGAAAGCTTACTCCAACGTGCTAAAATCCTATAGAAAAAAACTTCCTACACAACTATTTATTTATGAACAAACCCACATTTACAGAATCTCCACGAACCGCGCAGACTGAAATGGCGCTTATTCACGGCACAAAATTTTTGGACTTGTGAGCGCTAACTAAACTTTGGCGCGCAATTTATATATATATATAAATAAATAAATAAATAAATAAATAAATAAATAAATATATATATATATATATATATATATATATATATATATATATATATATATATATATATATATATATATATATATATATATATATATATATATATAGCTAATAGTCTGATGCAAGACAGTCGCGGTAAGTCATCGCGTCTGGCATCGTCTCCCAGGAACCGCATTTGCCCAACATTTGATCTAATATCATGAATGCACATAAATTAAATCGAACCCAACCAAACATAAAATAAGCAAGTGAAGAGATAAGTGCGTATTAAAAGGCAATCGCAACGGACTTTTATAATTCCCGTATCAAGTCTCTATGAAGACAATTGTTATCTAAAGTTCACCCATCATTTATATTTATTTTAAACTCTTAAAGAATAATTGATTATTAAATTTGTTACGTGCTATTTTACAAATTCAAAGTTGAGTCAATTATTATGGTAATTAGACCTTATGTATGTATCAGGCTCTGTAATATATATTTACATCTATAGAGCCAATAAATAATAATAAGGAACTTCGCTGAATTAACTCAGCTTGGGGCTTGAACGAGCTCATTGTTGCACAACCCATCTTCACAAAAGCCGGTGGGTCAGATACTAAAGTTAACATTGCTCTGCCTCATGCAGCATTGTTCTTGACATCTTAACTATCTTGTAAATACTCCTTCGAGGTAGAAGCATCATTATCCATCCATCTTAACCTCTGTTAAGAGTAATCTTATGCGAAGGTAGACACCTTTAAAGACCCACATCAGACACTCTTGAGTGTTGGCCACTTGTGGACCACTACTGCAGAGTGACCGTGACATCTTGACCCCTGACCTGGGTTGAATTCCATTTACTGACATCTGTGTAGGGGGAGAGTTGGTTTTGTAACGTTACGTCACAGTTTCCTGTCTGAAGTAGCAAGACAGGGCAATTGAACAACCTTTGTTAAAGTAGACACAGGCAGGGCAATATTTGTCTTACGTCAGGATGTGATACAACATTATAATATCTACCTTGTTTACTACGATCCTGTCCGTAGACCCACACTGCTACTCTTTCCTTCCCAACGTCTGGTCCTTCCAATAGTTTATAATCTCATTCTTTAGACATCCATGTGATCTGTGATAGTGTTATATAAAACCACGTAATTTTGGTTCCCTCTTATCTTACCATGTATCTTCGATTGTTTATTGTCCATGATTTGCTTCCACATAACTGTCGCAATGTTATAAAATAATCAATTAAACCCTCTACACTGACAACCCTCTACCTACTACAACCCATACAGTGTACGTGCAGTGACAAAGACACATAATACCAACTCTAGAAGGCAAGACTAATGGGGTTGTCATACATTTTTCTGTCTTCCTGTACTCTATCATGCTCACATACTACAGAACCAACTTCGAGAATTAGTTACATTCATCTGATCACCCCATAGTATTACATTACAAGTGCTTTTGAAGCAGTAGTTTATGTAACAATGTGCACTACATTATGAGATTGATAGCACGTTCTACAGTCTCACTATAATGGCTCGTTAAGACATGCGCATAGAATAAAGGGTATTATTGTTGTATCCTCACAGACCTGAGACTCCACATGGTCTACAATAAAATGTAGCGGAATTTGTTCGTTTGTTGCCTCTAAGGTTTGTGGTATTAGTACGAGTCGACCCGACTATTTGCGGTACGACCCGGAGAAACCACGTGCTGTACTATTTGTCTGTGGCTCGAAACTCGAGATCGACACCTGAAGGAGCGGTTATTTCCTGACCACTTGTTTCACTGGTATGTCCTGTACACGTCTTTCTTTTCCTCACCCCCTGTTTTACTGGTATGTCCTAATCATTTCCTAATCTCTTGTTTCACTGGTATGTCTTGTCAATGTCTATCATTACCTCAGCCCCTTGTTTCACTGGTATGTCCTGTCCAGGTTTATCATTTCTCTCTTTTTTTTGTCACTGGTATATCCTGCCCAGGCCCATCTGTTCTTCACCTCTAGTTTCAGTGGTATGTCCTGTCAGGGTCTATCATTTCCTCATATCTTATTTCATTGGTATATCTTTTCCGTGTCTATCATTTCCTTATCTCTCTTTTCACTGACATATCTTGTCCATGTCTATCGCTTCATCATCTTTTGTTTCATTAGGATGTCTGGTCCATGTTTATTCTTTTCTCACCTCACGTCACGTGGTATGTCCTGCCCATGTCTATCAGATCCTCACTTCTTGTTTCACTGGTGTGTCTTGACCATGTTGTCAAAGAATAACCTCGAAACTTTTTATTTCTTGTGCCATCCTTTAATTCGTTTTGTGCTCTTCAAGTTCTATTTTTCTACCTCGGACAGTATTTGGTAATTTCGAAGCATTGTTTAAACTTCTTCCTGTAATAATGCATCGTGTTTGTTCGCCTGCCTATCCTCGCTGAGAGTTGTTACAGGTAAGACCAGATTGACCACCTGTCATTTTCGTGTAGTGACACCCGGTTTTTCTGTTTGCACAGAGAGTGCCAGTCATATGATAGACACACCTGAAGACGAGACGGAAATGCTGTAATCGCTTCCAAATAGAATTGTTACGAAGACGTTATTTGTGATAATGTAGGAAGTTGTGAGTGTATGTCCATATTACCGATGCAGAATGCAGCTTCAACAATTCCTCTGAGGTGATCATCTCTCACCTGGTCTCTGCTGGCAACACCAAGGCACCTTGTCAAAATATCTCATCTCACAGGATGTGGTTTTCCTCTCTTGGGCTTTTTTAAGGGACAATTTTTGGCACTGATAGCAAAGATTTGGTAATAATATATTAGTTATCAGCTGTTGTTAAGTTTTCATACTGATGTTCAGATGTTTGATTACACTGACAAACAACATTTTTCTTTCTTATATAAGAATAAGTGTTCTTAGGTCAGTTTCTTGCGCTGATTTCAAATCTGAAATCCGTTTATCTCTATCACGTCGGGTTCTTAAGATATTTGTGAATAAATATATTTTTGGGAAACCGTTATTATCTCCGTTTCATTTTTACTATATAACTTATTAAAAATTAATAAAAAGCAACATAATTCTACTTTTTATACTGCTAAAAGATGCATGACATATGTTACGCGATTTTTCAAATAGTTACTGTATTTTGAAATAATTCTGAGCAAAATATGGCTTCTAGAAGTTGTAGAAATTCGGCTGATCTGTTCTGTTACGTGTGCGGATATTTTACCGATCGTGTTGACCAGAAAAACTTTACACCATTACTAAAGAAAGCATATGAACTTTATTTCGATTCGAAAGTTGATGATGCAAATAAATCTTGGAAGCCAAATGCAGTTTGTTCGATACATTGGCAGGTTGGTTACGAAAATCGCCGAAGTAAGTCGATGCCTTTTGGAGTGCCAGTAATATGGCGTGAACATACAAATCACACTACTGTTTGTTACTTCTGCTTGACAAATATCCATGGTTTCACTTTTAAAACTAGAAAGTCTGTGGTTTATCCAAATATTGAATCGGTTTCGAAACCAGTGCCTCATGATCCAATCACGTGTCCGATCCAAGTACCACCAGAACAATATCCGTTGGACGTAAATGAACCATCAGAAAGTGATAGTTTACCTGCTTTAGAAACTAATTCTGACTCAGATTACATACCAGTGAATGATGGTGTTTACTTAATTAACCATTCAGAACTTTCAGATCTAATACGTGATCTCGCTCTTACCAAAGGACAAGCGGAATTACTCGGTTCGCGACTCAAAGAATGGAATCTTTTAGCGCCCAATACTACGATATCTAAATTTAGTCATAGACACAGAGAACTTGTTCAATACTTTGAGATGGATGATGACATTTGCTATTGCAAAGAAGTAAACGGTCATGAGCACATAGTCAACGAATGGCGATTTTTCATCGATTCTTCCAAGACTAGTCTAAAAGCCATGTTATTGTATAACAGAAATTTTTTTTCATCAATTCCAGTCGCCTACTCTGTTCATATGAAAGAAACTTATGACAATATGGCTATACGTTTGGAAAAAATAAAGTGCAATGACTACCAATGGCGGATTTGTGGAGACCTAAAGGTCATTGCAATTCTCATGGGCATGCAGACTGGGTATACTAAATTTTGTTGCTTCCGATGTAAATGGGACAGCCGCAACAGACAGGAACATTATGCAAGAAAGGTGTGGCCTATCCGGGATCGTATGCAGCTCGGGCATAAAAATGTAATACGCGAGCCATTAGTTAACAAAGACAGCTTCATTTTACCACTGTTACATATAAAGTTGGGGCTCATGAAGAATTTTGTAAAAGCGTTAGATAAAACGAGCAAAGCTTTCACTTATCTTCGAGAAAAGTTTCCGCAAGTTAGCGATGCAAAGATAAAGGAAGGTATCTTTGTAGGATCTCAGATTAGGAAAGTTATTGCAGACAAACAATTCGAGAACTTGTTACATGGTAGTGAACTTCGCGCATGGATGGCATTCAAATCGATCGTCGATTACTTTCTGGAAAATCACAAATCTGTCGACTATGTTGCATATTGTTAAGCAGTGCATAGATGCATACAGAATTATGGGCCGTAACATGTCCCTCAAAATCCATTTGCTCGATTCGCATCTTGACTTTTTCCCTGACAACCTTGGCGAAGTCAGCGATGAACATGGAGAACGATTCCATCAAGATATCGCCGTAATGGAGTCACGTTATCAAGGACGGTGGAGTGTGACCATGCTTGCCGATTATTGTTTGATGCTTCATCGCGATGTACCACATGCCATTCACCGACGAAAGTCGACTGCAAAGAAATTCAAGCCTACATAACTGTTATACTTCTTGTACGAATGATGTTGTAATACTGTATGCGTTGTTAAAAAAACTTCAATTGCGTATTTCTAGAGATCCCGACCTGATAGAGAAAAACGGTTTGCAGATTTAAAAACAGCGCATTAAAATTGACCAGAAAAATATAGAAATGTTAGAGAAAGAAAAAAAAAGTTTTTTTTTGTTAGTCAGTGTTAGTGGTAACAATTAGTAAGTCACTGCACTGGTTTTTTTAATATCTTGTTTCAATTTCTCAGTCACGTGTTCTAATTTTAGCAAGAAAATGTTTCTTAGGTATTTTAACTCTAGAACCTGCTTAAGCCTGATATTGTTGACATGTATGTTAAGTGGACCTGACAATCTGCTAATCTTTATAGTTTCTGTATGTGATGTGTCGATCTTCAAGTTCTATTTTCCACAGGTTATGTTAAGTGGACCAGACAATCTGCTAATCGTTATAGTTTCTGTATTTGATGTGTCGATCTTCAAGTTCTATTATCTACGCGTTGAGTTAAGTGTGTTTGCAGGCTTTTAGAATCTGTTTGACTAAATGATGTTTTATTGACAACACTGATTTTACTGACTTCAGATTAAATAAACGTTATAAACTAGACATCATCATCATTGACACATTATGTTTTAAATAAAACACACATGTGTCTTAGCCCTCTTGATAATAAACAGGAGAGTGATGGAAGAGTAAATGCTAAATATAGACTCTTACGTCTAAGGCGAGAACACTATAAATGGTACGTGCTCTATCTTTAGACACCTTAAAGTAATAACAAACTCGAGTAATATTCCAATCTCTGTTTTATGTATTCGGGAAACTTTAAACTCGAAGTTACAATAATATACAGCCAGCGACGTGCATAACCTTCATGAAAATCCCAGATGAGTGAATAATACACAATATCAGCACAAATAAATACGCTCTCACACTGGACAATTAAAGGACATCCATCACAATATAATCATCCACTCTCGCCAGCCCACATCACCGTGCTTTCCCCTTCCGTCATCTATCCACCTCTGACCTCACTTTTTCTTCTCCACTAATCAGACCCCCCTCCCCCCACCTCTTACATTCTCCTCTGATCTACTGAACACGCAGTTTCCTGTGGTCAAGTTTACAACGTTCTATTGGTCAACTATTATGACACGACTGATATTCCGTACCTGCTCCCGGCGGAGCATATACAGTCCACAGCCGGTAACCATGTTGTGACAATCATCATTCTCTTTTGTCTTCTTTCTATAACATTGGTTACTATGGCAACGGTGGTTCCTGTAGCAATTTGTTTTACGTCATGAAGTTTCCACCCCCATCCAAGACCTTGACCTTGTATTAGTGACCTTTAACGAAATGTCTGTATGTGTAGTTGTCCTATTCTGTCTTTACTACTTCAAAGACATCCGGGAAGTTTTCGTCACGTGACCAAGATTATTGATAACAAATATGGAGTCCACACAAGACACGTGATTCAGGGTAATTGTAAAGTCACTGGCTGTTTTTAATTTGTTAGTTTTTCATGTTATCCAATTACTGTATATGAAACAGGCGTCACAATACAGCGAATTACCCTTTTTTTAATAGCATAAAATGATGTGTCACTGTCTCGGAATTTCCCTCTCTTTCCCCTCCCCCCACCTCCAACTATTTCTCATTGTTGCTGCACATAACTCCTTACTAGAGTCATTGTTTCCTTTTGTCAAACTTCACTTCGTATGTCCGGACAAGCGTATCGCTGTTACGGGTCGTTATATTTGTTTTTGTGTTGAAGTAGACGTCTTGCTACACTGGCCAATATTCCCTAGAGGTAGAAATGGTAGACCCCAAACACAGCTATCCAACTCCAAATATTTAACATCACCACCAAGGCCGAGTCGACAGTCAAACAAACGTTTATTGTACAAAACACAGCTCCACAGGTTTCAACTTGACAGCCGTTACAGCGTATGACATAAAATGTATAGTCATGTAAAGATCTGTAGCGTCAGTCGCTAATAACACTGTCCACGACAGTTTTCCACCTATTTATTTACTCAGTTCAAAGAAATATATATTCTCTTGCACATGCAGATATCTAGTACCCTTCAAACAAGATCTTGGAATACAGAAAGTATATGAATCAAACACACAATCATAAATATCTCAAGAGCTCAAAGACAGTACGTCAACTCGGCATGAAAAACAACATAGCTCTCTTTTCGCCCCTTCTCTCCCACCAGTAACCTGTCTCACGAGACCCCGCCAAGCATGACTGCTTAATCAAGCTCACCCGTCTTTTCCAGTGACCAGTGTAAAAATAAACAAACACTGAGCCACGCTGAGCTACAACTATATACTTCAACCCATCATGAATTTTAATCATAACAATCGCCCATCTCTGAGAGATTAAGTGAATCACTGAACGTGATAATACTACATTGACTCCAAGTAAATGCGAGCATGAAGTGTTTGCTTAAGATTACAAAATCACTTCCGACTAGACATCAGAATGGAACTGGCAATACGGGTTAAATGTATAGACCATGATTTGTCTTGACAGGCAGTTGGATTGCGACAAGTAAGGTGATACGAGAGATCGGCAGAGTCTGATAAACTAAGTAATCAGATCCGAGTTACTTGGGTTAGATGATTATAGATAAACGCAATCTTGAAAGACATTTTGAAGAGTGAGAAGGAAGTGTGATGTAAGTCAACTTTGACAACATTTTACGGATATCACAACTCCTTATATGGAAGATGACTGTTTGAAGTTTTCAAAAGCATGAGTCATGGAAAATAGTACATGAGGACAAGTGTCGTAAAATGAACTTTTGAATTTATTGGCTGGCATTTGATGTGCGAACACACAATCGCTATGATTGGGATTTTGTTGAAAACACCAGGTGGAAGCTGGGCGGGAAACTAACGATATAACGTAGAAGAAGTTTGATATACGGCACTGTATTCCAGAAATCATCAACGTAGACAGCTCGGACCTTGCCACTGAAAAGAATAGAGTTGGATTCTAAATTTATAGGACAGGACAAAACGTATTAACAGCATCTCTGTACATCAGTAGAAAACTCGCCAACATTAATATGAAACCCGTGATTATACAGGACATTTCACAAGTCACAGAAGGATTCTGAAATATAAGTAATACCCCAGACGTGTGCTCGAGGCATCTGTGTTATGTTGCCAAGACTATTCTACTGAGCAAGAAATCGATCTTCCATATTGGGGTAAGTTGTAAACATACTTTTTATGCTGTGAATTTGACATGCTTATACTTGCTAAGGGTGTTAAAGAATCATACTAGGTTGGCAACCTCAGCATGTAAAAAGGATGTAATTATGAACCACCACAGTAAGCGCTGGTGATTGCTTCATGCTAGTTCTCTCAGAAGAACCAAATCAGAGGTAACTCCAGACACCGAATGGAGCAGGGAATGAGTGATAATTATATGAACATGTGTATTGTTGTATATTATTATTGTGTGAATGTATGTAAACTTAATATATTGCTTCAGACAGAAGCCACTGCCGATGTCCAGTCACCAATTTTTCCTTAATTGAACTGATATACTGGTGATTTTTCATCACATACCCTGAGTGATATGATATATGCTCAGTGAGAGTAACTATTCTGAGAAAACAAACGACTGACGGACAGCATGAAAAGGCAGTGATTAAAATCGGAAAAACCAATATTTAGCAGCAGAACTTGTTCTTTTACTCCTTCTAAGGATTGTGGTACCAGTACAAGGCGACGCAACTATTTGCGGTGCGACTAAGTGTGACTATTTGCTGTAATACTTTTCTGTGGTTCCAAGCTTGAGATCGACACCTAAAGATTCTTGACTTGACCAAGAACGGGTACTTCCTGAACTTATCTGGATACATGCCCCTCACCACAGAAACGAATCTACAGAAAAGCAGCATCGGCACTTCAGCATTTTGGCAAGTCCCAATTTTAACAGGCCAAACGCATCCGAGCTTTATTTTGCGAGAATCACCAAGCCTAAAGACTTTTAGGTGAAGAAACATAATTATTTTTCGTAAACACCAGTACTTTATTTACAAGTTTTAAAGTAATTGATCACTATATTTGTATATGTTGATTTTGACAAATTCATAGTTGAATTTATCACTACAGAGAAAGGCATATGTATGATCCAGAATCTCTAGTGTGTATATATATATATATATATATATATATATATATATATATATATATATATATATATATATATATATATATATATATATATATATATATATATATCAAGCTAATAAGAGGAATTTCACTGAATTAAATCAGCTAGAGGCTTGAACGAGCTAAATCAGACAATATACACCTTTACAAAAGGCGGCGCGTCAGATAAAATGTTAACGTGCTCAGACTCATTCAGCATTGTTCTTTACTACTAAAATATCTTGTGAACAGTCCCTCGAGGTAAAAGTTTCATTATCCTTCTATCTACAACTCTACCAAGAGTAATTGTTGGGGTAGAATTAATAGTATATCTTCTCCCCACCGAGTTCTTCTTTAAATCATCAAGTAGCTGGTCCTTGGCTTCTAGCGTATCTAGGATATATTTTATAACAGGCCTCTAAGTCCAACTTTTTAAACAGCCTTAGAACATGTAATCAGTCTTCAACAGTCAGAAGCTTGATAATGCCAGTTTGACGTTGAAGAACACATATTCACTTTTAATATAGGACGAAGCTCGTTATATATTTGCATCCAATATATATAATAATCAATTGCATTCACTAGCCAGTCCATGAAACCAATCTATCGTCACGTAGACTAAGGACAAGATGTCTTATGCATACTGATGAAATCTTTAATGAAATAGTTCCACACTCATTCCTTTATAGTCAGCATTGCTTGTCCCTTTAATCATAGACTCCATAATGTAGGACGACCTAGCTGATATAAATTTACAAAGACTCTATCACAAGAGTACACTTTCTGGAGCTCGTCAAAAACACGTCTTCTCACACACAGTAATATACAGAAAAAGAGCGCCGATACTATAGCACGTTTCACTAGCTTTGCCCTCAAACAAATGTAATTATCTGATTAACCGTCTAACGTATTAATGCCATTTTTTTGCATACGATGTTATATTGGGTTAGACCCAACAAATATATACTTTATATCTGTGCATCTTGTCCAGTTCCCATAAACGGATGAAATCCTTTGATCTTTGTCGGCATACTAATTATTGTGTATCGAGAAAAGAAATTTTACCACTTCATGCACAGATTCTGTGAATTGATTAGGCATAGGCGTGTCTACTATTACAATAATGTGGCCATCACGTTTGCAATTGAATACGTGTTGAAGATGATTTCATAATGATCTGCATGCGAAATACTCGTGACATTGTTTGTCATTGACATTTAATGCGCTACCAAACTGGACCTTCCTTGATCTAATTATTTCAATGGGTATCATCTCTTTGCGGTTCATAAATATCATAAAGGAACGTTGCTCCTCTAATGTGCTTGTAAATAACGGTAAGGTCATCTTTAAAGAAATTAAACTTCATCCGAATCATAATCAGATGTCTCTGAGAAATTGAAAATCAATCTCGGCTGAATGAAGGACAAACCATCATTCTTCCAATATTCCTCTTCCTCTTGTAACACATGGTTCTCACTTTTCTTCCAATAATCCCTTGCTATATTGGAGATGGCGGCTTTTATAAGTATTTCAACATCTTTTAATTTGAACGTTCTATTTTCTGTTGCTACCTGTTCCTTAATTTTAGCCCATACTAATTCTATTGGGTTTAAGTGAGAATGGTAAGGAGGTAATCTTAAACATCTGTGACCATGTTCATGGATTGCCTTGTCTATGTGAAATATCTTTGTATGCTGTGTCTATTTTTACAATTCCAAGTAATTCAGGTTCATGGACATTTCGTTGAATGGAATGTTGTTTATGGTCAGCCAAATCTTTATTACATCTTTAATACTTGGTGAATTAGAAACGTTATCTTCTGGGGCCACAATGTTGTGATATGAGGCATTGTCCATTATCAAACACAACGGTCTATCCAAGGAAGGAAGTGCATGATTCACAATCCAATCTTGAAATATCTTGCCATTCATCTCTGCATGGTAATCCCTATTATCTGTGGATTTTGAAACAAATATGAGTTCAGTATTATTTAGAAGCCCATGATGGCTGCTTCCTGGATGTGCAATTATTAGGCGCTGTCCTTTGCTGCTTGGTACTAGTCTCTTAGTTGTTCCATCAGATGATTGCCATTCTCGTTCATTACTGTGGTGCGCATTGATCCAAGTTTCATCTAAATACACAAAATCATAACAATCTCTTCTCATTTCTCTGACCTCGCGTAAATATTTGCTTCTCATTGCAACTATATGAGGCTTCTCACAAATAAGGTTTCTACCACCAACATATTTTCTAAAAGTGAATCCCAAAATCGTAATAGTCCTCCATAGCGTAGATTAGGAAATATCAATGTCATTATTCTTTCTTAACCAAATTTTCAATTTCCTTAAAGTCACTGCCTCATTATTGTGAAACATATTGCAAATTTCTCTGCGGATCAATTCTCTGTCAAAATTATCCACCACTCTTGGCCTAATTTTCGTGTGTAAAACACTGGAATTAGACATTTCAGATGTCGCTATCCAGCGGTGCAATGATCGTTTGCTTATCCCCAAGGCGTGAATAGTCCTCTTTTGTGGGTTTGAAATAGAATGATATAGTTTTCCTCGAGTAGCTTCATTGCAGAAATACTTAAAAATCCTATTTGTGATTTGCTGTAATGTCATAAAATGTACTCGCAGACTCATTTTTTCCTTCTTAACCACACAATAATTTTTGTAGACACACCTCTGATTGACAATGTGTGCGTTGCACCGGATATAAACTGTTTTATGTTCAAGAAGTGCGATTTCACGCAATTTCACTCAAAAAATCATGCCAATTGCTTGATAAACCAAAAATGTGCAAATGAGGTCGTATAATTTACTGTAGACATTTCAATATGTGTGCGTGTGATGTGTGTTGGCAAGTAGGATTTTATATTATATCGCAAAGAAACGAAAATTGAAACCAATGGCCGCATTTTAATGAAAAATTTAATTCATCGGGTCTATACCATTTCAAATTCACACACAAAATTTCACTTATATGCGTTATATATTCGCTGAGATATAGCATTTTGAAGTTGGGCAAAGCTAGTGAAACGTGCTATAGCTCAAATCTGCCACGCAAGGCCGGTAAAGAATCGTCTGCCAAATATTAGCAGACTATGTGACGTACTTCCGGAGTAGTCCGGGCAACGCATATCAACAAGGAATTATGTATACAAACCACGTCGAGTGCGATAAAACCTGTTATGATTTTACACATAACAGTAATCTTGTGTTAAGGTAGACCCCTTGAAGACCCAAATTAGAAACTCTAGATTTTGGTCCCTGTTAGACCACTACTGCCGAAGGAAAGGGGAAGCAAATCGTGATAGTCACATTAACACAACAGCGCACATGGAGATCACATGACATCGTGGCGGGCGTAATTTTTTCTCTCTCTGGTAACGTTGAGTTTATAGATCATTTTAGAATTTAGTTTATTTTGTTTAGTTGTTTGAACACAAACAAATACAACGTATCTGTCAATTGTCATATGGCAGTTATTACACCTTGTTTTGACACTCATGTTGCATATATTCCGTAGGTATAAGTGCTGATAGTAACATTTTAAAAAGAAGAGATTGACTTGTCAGTCACTTTGTAGAAATATTATATCGTATACTGTGAGCATTTGATTGTCCTTGACATTGACTTGTCAGTCACTTTGTAGAAATATTATATCGTATACTGTGATCATGTGATCGTCCTTGACATTTGATGGCAGAGGTCACTCTTTTGGCTATTCGGCTAACGTTTTGAACTGAACCCATTTCATTAAATGGCTATTTCCCCCGGATGTTGTAAGAGCCTCTTTTCGTATAATCTTAGGGACCATCTCCACTTGCTATAATCGGCATCTCCGTCCTCCCAGAATCCTGGACTTATCTCTTCATGTCTCTCTTGTACACATCTTTCAAACTACAGCTGTGGTTGCCTTTTTTTCTTTTATTTATTTTAGGGGTGGAAGGGAGAAGGGGGAATCAAGGCGCAAGATTGGGTTCAATATTCAATTTAATCCAGTTGAGAGATACAAGTATAAAACACTTTCTTGCAACACATATAGGCTTTTGTATTTTGGCAGTCACAGAAATGATTGTTAGTTACCTCCTTTGGGGTGCTTGGGGGTTACATATACAAACTCGGCAAGTATCGATTCCATACGCATTGGAGAGAAAGAAAGACGGGGGGTGTCAATACCCACATATGCAATAAGTATGTAAAGACATTGACTTTTAACTAATTTTCTGTATTCGCTACACAACCAGACATTGACGTCGGGAACTCTGTTCAATGTTGCTCTACCATTGCATTGCTATTTCCCTCATACTGAAACGTTAAAGACACTTTTAGGCGTTTCATCTAAGGGACGTAAATTTTATTGCAAGGGGAGTAAAATATGTAAGAATGCTAGTTATAACTTTTAACACATTAAATAGTTACTTTATATACTTTTTTTGTAAGTCTTTTGTAGTAAAGAAAAATGCCACAATGTTTATCAAATTCAGAAAAGAAATTTTCTGCCATATGTTACTGTTATAGAAAAATTAATTTATATTTTATATGGGATAAATAAAAGCACCTTAGTTTCAAACCATGTCAGTAAATATTAATTACTCAAGTTTCTCTCAATGAAGATGTAAGAAATAATCCTCCGGATGTATTTTTTGGCCGGCACAAAGTGCTGCCTAAACTAAAGTTGAGACGTGTTTGGCGAGCCCTCTAATGAGCCTGAAAATGACCATAAGTCCTTACCAACTTTCTCCACCAAACATTATACACCAATACCTCACTCTTTCGACAGGTTAGGGACCAGAGCTATGACGAAAGTCGAAAATCGACGAAAGTCGAAGCATAGCCTTTATTTAGCTTACAAATGCATTAGGGCCGCCAAAAAACGTAAATAACTAACTATATAACACTTGCGAATGCGTGCAACACCTAGATAAACAGAAGTAAACATAAGAGTAAAGAAAATACATTAAAAAAATAAAAAATACGTAAATAGCATCTTACCTTAAAATCATTCTTGAGCAAGTAGACGATGAATATATACAGTACTGTATGTACAGTTTTGAATGTTGGTAATTTAGGGGGATTCTAGACTTAGAAAACCAGATGGAGAAAATTGAGGAGGCTCATCTTCAGAACTGGAGGATTTCAATCTAATTCTTTTAGGAGAAGGGCACTTTGAAGGAGATCTAACTGGGGCTGGGGCTGATGTTGATGGCTCGGAATCTGAAGGGTTAGAGGGAGGGGTGACTGAAGTTGGTTGTGGCAGTTGCATCTTGAAAAAGGAGAGCAAAGACGTTTACCTCATTGATATCTTCTTCCTTTCCCTAAGAAGTTCTCTGTAACAGGCTATTTGGTGTTTTAGCCCACTATTTACTTTTGAACGTCTGTCGAAATCTATTCTACGTTGAAGATCTGCTGCTTTGTGTAGCCAACTTCTTCTATAATTTTTTCAAGCTTCACTTGAAAAGCTCCTGCAGCATCTGCACTAGCTGATTCTCCCTTCACTGCTATATTATGCAAATTTGACCTTTTCTTAAATTTCTCAAACCAGCCCCTGCTAGCTCCAAATGTCTCTTCAGCTGATGTCTCTCCTTGTTCAGCCTTCATTGCATTAAATAAAGTTTGTGCTTTAGCCTGGATAAGATCTTGGCTTAGAGGAATGTTGTGGCTGACTTGGTCTTCAATCCACACATTTAACACTTTCTCCATCTCACCAATTAAATTGTGCCTCTTTCTAATAAGTTTGGTATGCACTGGCGTAGCGTTTTTAATTTCCTCTAACACTTTAGCTCTGTTCTTTACAATTGTGCTAACTGTAGTGCTTGGTGTGGTGAAGTGGGATGTTATAAATATTTATAGGGGACTTAGTGTACTGACTGAGATCAGCTGTGAAGGTATCTATATCTATTAAGAGTAGTGTATTATAGATAACCTTACTTGCTACCACATATCTCTATATCTCAGTCAGAATTATTCTGGAATAGTGTGATGCTACGTTATGTGTCTAGGGTATGTGTATGATGAAGTGTAAGTCACAACAACAGACAGATAAACAATTTAATGTAATCCACTACTCTTGACAACACTGTGACACTCACATACATATAACACTCTATGAGAATATCTTAAAGGAGGCACTGATAACTTTCAAATAACAATATGTATTCATTACTGGCATGAATGAATATGTGTCCTGATTCAACTACAAGGGAATCAGGAATCCCAATCAATTTAAATTACAAGTTATGTATGCTCAGTACCATCAAGACCACTGTCCCACAATTCATACGAATAACACAGATACGTTGATTAGCAATGAATTCTGGCACAAACTGGCACAAATTTCCATCTGCTTATCTTCCAGGCTTTTATTGAGCAAAATTTTAGCTGGCTTCAACGCACTGATGCTTTATCAGGATCATTTAAACAAGTGGTCTCGAACTAACGCTCCCAAGTGTGTATATCAGCGAGACTGGCCAATGAGCCACGTTTCGATAAGTGTTTGAAAAAATGTTATCTTTTCCCGTCTCCCCTAACAACCAAGATAGTATTTATAGCCCGACCAATCGTGGTTAGGCTTTCATTTGTTGCGCTCCAATCAATTTGGAGTTTACATGGTAGGCTATTTCTGTAACGTAAATTTTTTTCAAACACGTTAAAAAAAATCTTATGAGCAGAAATGATTTTATGCTGTCAGGCACCCCAATATTTTATTTTGGGTATAATTTATTAATTCCTGGACTATTTGCGTAACGTTTTACATATTATTTGTCAGCAAGCCCTAAGGAACCCAAAAATACTAATTTAAAGGAGCTACGTGGCTGCGTTCAAAAATATGCAATTTCTTCTACCTCCTGTTTCGAAGATGTGCTGTCTGGGTACTGTTATGTGTTCAAACGTAAACCCATCTATTGTTATCTTTTCTAATAAGAGTCTGTTATGATTTATAAACCTAACTCTGGGAAAGGGTAGTGTATTTTATCACTGTCCGTCTGAAAAAAAATTAGTGCATGTAGACTTACACGCGTGATGGCAGCATTTGCGTATCGCGCGAAGCGTGTTTAGTGTTCGGCTTTCTGCCTCTCCCTTCTCGCTATCCTTTTGTCCATCTGTTCGTTCGTTTTGGTAACGTAATATAATTAATGTTAGGATTAATTTAGGTCATTATGCAGGGCCTCTCAATGCTTTTCCAAGAAATACAGCACACGTTTCATTGAAGAAAGCGGGTAATAATACAGTAAGCTTTTATATCAACGTGAAAGCGTTACAATTTGCAGACGAAGCAGAAAACAAGGGGGATTTCGAGTACATTCCTTGTGACAGCACTGTCATTTTACCATTGCTCTTCTCTTTATTAATTTTATTTGTTAGGCTTCATATTTACCTAATAATTTATATATGTGGATTAGAATATTTCATGACACCTCCCCTCTTAAAACAGACATTATATGTCAGTCCTTTATTCTATATACACATAGAGAAATTTATTATTATTTCTGGGGTTTACGGTGATTCTCATCACACGGATGGCGGCTTAAAAAATCCGCTCCCAGATTGGTTTTTCCAGATATATATTCAATGCTAAAATTATATGGAGCCAGAAGCAAAGACCATCGGAGTAACCTAGAGTTCTCATGCTTAGCCTGTGCTAAAAACGATAAAGGTTTGTGGTCAGTTTGCAACTTAAATGCCTTCCCATATAGATAAATATTGAATTTCTTTATTGCCCATATTACTGCAAGACATTCTTTTTCGCTAGTTGAGTAGTTGATTTCAGCTTTATTCAACTTTCTGCTAGCATATGCCACTGGGCTTAATTCCCCATCCAATGCATCTGATTTCTGTAGTAAAGTTGCACCTAACCCAATATTACTTGCATCCGTCCTTACTATGAATTCTTGACTTAAGTCAGGTAATTTCAAAATGGGTTTACTTGTGAGCTTTTCCTTCAATTCTTGGTAAGTCATTTCACATTGTGGAGTCCATGTAATGCGATCTGGATGTCCTTTACGTGTCAATTCAGTTAACGGTGCACATATGGAATTAAAGTTTTTGATATACTTCTGGTAGAAACCACATAATGAGACAAAGGATCTCACGTCCTTCTTGGTTTGTGGTCTCGGGGCTTTCTGTAGTTTCTCTAAGTTCTTTGGGTCAGGGGTCATGTTTCCCTGATAAACTGTGTGTCCCAAAAATTCCAATTCTTTACATCCAACGCAACATTTGGTTGGTCGGGCTGTTAAATTTGCCTCCCTAAGTCGATCAAACAGCATGTTCAGAGAGTCAATGTGTTCCTCAAATGTTTCTGTTGCTATAAGGATATCATCCATAAAATTTGTTATACAGGGATTATTCAGAGGATCCAATAATTTTCTCATCATTCTAGAGAAGACACTAGGCGCATTCTTCAATCCAAATGGCAATCTATTAAACTCATAGTGTCCTTCTGAGGTACTAAAAGCTAGGTATGGTCTAACCTCAGGCTTTACTGGAATCTGATAGTATCCTTTACTCAGATCCACTTTTGAGAAATATTTAGCTTTATTTAGTCTGGCAAACAGCTGATTTGTATCCGGCAATGGATCCACCTGTCCTTCTGTAATAGCATTCAGTCTCCTGTAATCTATACAGAGTCTATGTTCTCCAGAGGGCTTCCTTAAGAGTACCACCCCGGAACTATACGAAGACTCACTGTGCGAAATAATTCCTTCCTTCAATAGATAGTCTATCTCTTCCTTCAAAGCTTTTTTCCTTAGCAAACGGAATCGAATATGGTTTCATACAGACAGGTGTGGAGTCTATGAGTTTCATATCATATTCCAATAGGTTTGTATGCCCTGGTCGGTCTGTTAACACCTCTGCATGATTCTTTAGAACCTGTTGCACTCTCTCTTTCTGAGTTTTCGTTAAATGTGTACTGATTTTCACCTGTGCTGCTGTCTCACAGGGGTGTAATGGATATTCAAATGATGAAAGTGGTTCCTTTTTCATCTCCATGGCGATGGACAAGGTCAACAAGTGTGTCTCTTCCTGATGTTCTCTTTCCAAATATTTCTTCAGGAGATTCACATGATAGATTTTTTTTTCCCCTTCTTATCTATCTTATAATTTGTTCTAGACACCTTCTCTAGAACTGTATATGGACCCTGCCATCCAATTTGTAACTTATTCTGACTCCCGGGCAAAAGAAGCAGTACCTTCTCTCCCACAGCCAAATTTCTGTCTTTCGCCTTCCTGTTATAATAGGCAGCATGTTTCTTCCTGGCTTGTTTCAAATTTTCATTGGCAAGTTTCCAGCCAGTTTTCAACCGAGTGGTCAGCTCATTCACATATTGGTATGAAGATGTAATGTTTTCCTCTGCCTTTTCATCAGTCCACGTTCTTAACAAAGCTTCAAGTGGACCTTTTATTGGCCTTCCAAACAATAATGTTGCCGGGGCCATACCGGTTGAACTATGGGGTACCTCCCGATAAGCAAAGAGGGCGGCGTGCAGGTACTGGTCCCATGTATCTGGTTTTTCGTGTGCCAACTTTCTCAGGATCGACATTAATGTGCCGTTAAATCTTTCCACTTGGCCGTTCCCTTGGGGATGATACACACTACAATGGAAGTGTTTGGCCTGGAAGATCCTGAAAACTTCTTCAGTTAGTTTCCCCTTGAACTGAGAGCCATTATCAGTCAAGATTTGATTGGGAAAGCCTAACCTTGTGAAAATTGTGAGCAATGCCTCTGCCACATGTTTTGAATCAATCGATGACAGGGCTACTGCCTCTCCCCACATAGAACAAGTGTCCACCAGAGTCAGAATGTAGCTGTTCCTTCTCTTGGTTCGGGGGAGAGGTCCCACAAGATCCACGGCAACTCTCTCAAAGGGTGTTCCCACTATGGGCATTTCCCCCAGAGTTGCTGGTGCAGTCCAATGTTTAGGTGCTACTCGTTGGCACTCTGGACAGGATTTTACATATCGTTTGATATCTTCAGTTATTCCTGGCCAGAAATAGTGACAAGCTATTCGCTGTCCTGTTGCGCTGATTCCCATATGACCACTGAAGGGAATCGCATGCCCTAGTTCCAACACTTTAGTCCTATATGAAGTGGGAAGGACCAGCTGTCCGTGACCATTGGATTCAGATCCAGCCTTCCTATATATCAATTTGTTCTTCATATAAAACTCTCCCTTAAACATTCCCTATTTGTTTTACTAATAGCTGTATCCACGTTCGGTCTGAGTGCTTTGATAGCAACAACACTCAGTGTGCGCTGAGACGTGTGTCTGGAAAAACTGGCAAATAAATTGTTGGGACCAAGGAGAGTGGACGAGAAGATTGACTGAAAGATGCGAGAAAACTGATTTCTGTCCGTAAATAACGTCTGTCTTTAACTCTCCTCAGAACATCGTGTGAGCATCTATCTGAAACCTATACATTTTCTATCACTGAAGTTGTTCATCATCATTCTACACTCTAAACCGGACTACTACTATTTCTAGACTTCTTTTTTCTCTCAAAATAAATTTACAAACATACGTAATCTTGCCTAGCGACGTCTGTCCATAATAGCATCAAGCACTTATTTTTTTTATTCCCATAGAGATGTACGCCCTGGTTGTAGATTTTGACAGACAGAGTTTGCTTTCAAGACACTTGTCTTGATTTTGCAAGTGCGTTTTAAAATCAATAAACTCAATAGATTTTAGGTGAGGAGACTGCAGACTGTCCATAAATGAGAATGATAAAGAAAAAAATAGATTGCTAGATTTCTTGGAGAAGGTCCTTAAAAATCCTATAAACACATTATCAGATTTTGGACTAGGTAGTAGAGGTGAAAGGAAAAGAAACAATATTTTCCTCATTAAATATGTTACAACAGTTTCATACAAGACCACTGGACATCTAAACGCTCCTATATTTGAAGCGATTGATCGTCGTTCTTCTTTCTGAGCAGAAAATCAAGAAAGAAACTTCAGGCGAGGACTTTGCTGATGATGGCCATATCTCTCGTTACCTGTTATTCATCATGTGGCGGCTGAGAATCCTTAGATGAAGATGTTTCCATTGATCCTACTTTGATATTCTAATCATAAAGATCAGTATTTACTGACTCACTATCGCTCTTATTTATGATTTAACTCTCAGTTTTTGTCTGCGATTGTTGACGACAGACGCAGCAAAAGAAAGGTATTTGGAAACATGACATGCCATGATAAAGTTGTAGGAGATTTAGGTACCACTTGCTTGGTTGTAGCGCGACACGCAACCGCACAAGTGGCGCGTGCAGCTACACACACACACACACACACATAGCGCAAGGACAAACGCGGCGGTCTTTCTTTGAAAGTTTGAAGACGGGGATAAAAATGTGAAAAATGTTTAAAGCCAGACGTAAACTGAAGAATGAGGAAATAGCTAATATAGGACTAGAATGTATGGCGGACTTTCAAAGTTTGCATTTACGGAAATTAAATTTAGAACTACAAGAAAACGCCTGGTTGGAATACAATTAAAAATAATAGTTCACTAAAGGACGATGGACTATGAATTATATTCCAAAAAGGATATTATTCAAATATAAATTAGTTTTAAAAATAATTAACATTTTTCGCACCTTCATCACATCTGTTAAAAGTTAGCTAATAGATCTGTTAAAAATTTATTATAACTAATGCCTAAACGGATTTAAAAAATAAATTGGATGGAACGAACAGCCTCATAAGGGGAAAATTAAGCGCATACGGAGGAAGGCGAAGGAAGGATATAAGTTGTGAAAAGTTGAACAGAAGAAAAAAACAAGAAGTACAAGGAAACGCACATTCGCCTCAAATCGAGCCGTCAAACGAGGTAATTAAACGAAAATCCTTTTGGATAACTTTTAGGAGTTCTGTCTCGGACGGGCGAGATGACAAATAATAAGGACAGAGCGGGGAGCGTTGAAAATCCCACATACACCACTAACCAGTACAAAGTTCTTAGCCCAACGGTAGAAAACTGGAAAACGCATCTGCAAAGAAAAGTTGGTTCTATTTTAACGATCTGCATGCAGCGCAGATTAAATCAGCCACAAAACAGTCCACCGTGTAGCTTATAAATCCTAAGTGATGTACCATGTAAGTTTAACTAAAAGATATATGTTAGAGAATAATATCATTTTATTTCAATGGTTATTTACTATTTGATTGTATCGACATGATATAAAAGGGAATGACGCTAACCAGAGATAACCTTCACCGGCATTGTCAGGAAGCATAACCATTAATTGGTTAGCCACCTATAGCATGGCTCCTTCCTTGCCTGGAAGATTACGGACATAACAGCCAATAGCATAAGTGACCTTGACATCCATTTACAGTGGAAGGCAAAGGTTATATCGAACCCATGTTATCGATACCATGTGATTTATTCATGTAGATTGTGTTATATTCTGCACTGTAGACATTATCTTATCATGCTATCTCTGTAACATACTACATGATGTCAATTCAAGTTATAACAAACACTGAAGACCATGACCGCATCATGAAACAGCAGTTGGTGGTCGAGGTAATTGAACACCATGGTGAAAAAGTTCAATCTTTACTATCTTCGACAAATATAATACATTATATACATTATTATTTTTGTTCGCAATATTCTCTGTCTACACTGTCCAAATGCCTTTTCATTGTCCACAATCCGATGTATAACGGTGATTTTTCAGTTCCAGGATCCTTTGTTCAAGGAGTTCCGTCTACTTTGATGCGGAATCTGGGTCAGTTAATTCAGGCCTACGCGGATTTTGTCGTAAACCTGCCTGTGTAGTAGAATGGAAAAAGACTTGCCTCATAGTAATATCTGTCAGTCTTCGCATTCCTACGTTAAGCGTTCTTCCATGTATTTACAGGCCTGATCTTTACCTTACAAAGCGTACTATCTTCGTCCCGCCTCTTTTTTTTTGAATTCACGAAGCTAACGCAATGTTTATTAAACTGCATTGACCTATTAGGTCAAAGGCTATGCAGGGAAACAAAAATCGCTAGCAGGGTGTGCATACTCGCCAATTGCTTGTCAAAGTCTCTGTCGGATAACCAATACTTCTTCAGATGAGCAAGCGGTTCTGATCGCCGAGAAAAGTTGACACAGAATCTAGATGGGGAAGAGTGATAGACATAAACTACAGGGGAAGTATGTATAAACCTGGCAGTCTTTGTTCTCTTAGATAGCCAGGCATTCGGACAGAGTGAAAACCCGTTACACGTAATATAGTCTGATTTTGATGGACCGTTGAAACTACTTCGACGAACTTGGACTGGCCGGTAAGCCATCGTTATCTTATAAACTTCTGTTTCTGATTCAGTCGTTACTTAATATTAACGTTGAAAAGTAAAATCTTCGATAGAATCAGAGAAATATAATGATCTATATAACTGTGTTTTCTCAAAACTGCTATCTAGATTGTTGTGAGTCTTTTTGAATTACTTCTTATGCGCCCGCAGTTCTAGAACCATTCTGATGGTAAATGTAACGTTATTACCACTTCGTGGGGGATTTTTCAATATCTGAGTGAAGCTCACGGTAATATAAAAATAGTGCAGATGTTTTGTTTAAAGTCCGTTAGCTTTGTACATATATCAATTAGATTTAGGGATGCCTTTTCATCGCTCGTTTAAAAACCTAAAGCGAAATAAAATAAACGGGTGCTAGCGATTGATACAGAGAATTAAACTGGATAATTTTGCCACACTCTTTCCACAACGAGATGAGATGGTTTTTCCTACTGGATTAATAGGGATAACACGTCTGGATATTGATAGTAAAGAATTCACGCTATATTTCATTTTGTGTTTTTATTATATAGTGCATATTAATTTTTATTTTACCATTACGATACTAACAGGACGCCGACTTATTTAATAGCTGTTGTTAACGACAGGCGATTTTTTGTGTAAGTGCGCATATGGATAAATTAAAATTATATTAATTAACATTTTAAGCTGCCGTTGTAGGAGTAAAGGAAAGCATCCGTGAGCCTTTAAAAACTTTTATCAGGACTGACGTGAGTGCAGGAGAGATCGTCTTGTCCCCGTCTGTGTGCGTAGATATACGATTAGCATAAATAATTATTAAAATATTTTTAGATAAATATCTAACATTATAATATATATATATATATATTTAATATATAATATTTAATATATATATATACTATATGCATATTGTTTTTGTCATTTCTTCATCACGTACCTGAGCACAAGTTGACCTGTATGACCAAAAGGGTGCTTTTTTCTAATTGGTATGACCTCGTTGTCCCTTTATTTCTTGGCTGGTGCAGTCACCAACTATCTTCGTATGATCACTGCGAAGACATTAATGTCATTGATACATGAGAAACACGAGATTATACTTATATTTTTAACTGGAACTTACCAACCCCAGTGGAGCACTTCCTTTTCAAATTTTACCAGTGACCACCTGGGAGTGTGACCAAAATATCACTACTAATTCCCGACGTATCCTTGGACTTTTGTATTCAACGGACATCACAAATATATTCCCCATACCAATATCTAGCTCTACATAGATGACAGTCGTTAGGACATCTTATCTTCATTTACTCATCCTGAAACAGTAACTCCTCCAATACGTGTTTACCACCTATACTGGAACTTATTTTGCCATACTTTCAATCATGTCCAACCCCAAGCTAAGCATTCGTTCTACCCCCTAGAACACTACAAATTACATTGCTTGAAAATTTCTTCATCAAAACAGTGTATATATATCTCAACAACCCCTTATATGAACTTAAACCTCTACTCGATTGTTGATTGTATTAGAGGAATGGAACGGAGCGTTCTAATCTTATGGGAAGTCAATACTGATTGATTATATATTCAGGAATAATTGTTACATAATGTACCAAATTAACAAATCACTTTAGGCATCAGTAACTGACAAAAAAAATCCCACACATTCAATCTGCCCATCACCTATTTACATCATATTTCCAATACTATTTAAAAAATAAATGTAACAACACCTCTATGTTAAAATACACCTCATATACTCGACTAAAACCTGTATCAAACCAGCGGGTTGTTGTTTACCCAAACCTCGGCGGTGTCCCCACATACAATATTCATTTACCAACGTATTTCTACAACCTGTTCTTTCACCGAGAGAGAGGTGTGCTAGAATGAGGTGACACACCCTTTTAACTTGTAATGCCAAATGTTCCAAAAAATCAGCTATTCACATATAAACACATTATCAGTAACTAACTGTACTCATATTGTTCTCCTAATATGGAACCATCTAACCCCCTCATTCACCCATAGTTCCCATGAACACTCAACTATTAATTGGTCACTACCCTATTCAATAACCAAAATAACCAGTTCCCAATATACATCTATATTAAACTTGAGCCTGTTCTATATATAAATACTATCTCTTAATACGGTTTAATCTTTCATATCTATCACGCCCACTCCTTATTTCATTATCCGCAATATGTATACTACCCATAATCCCTCAGTAACAACCATTTTGTAATAATATTTTTATCTGCTCTCATCGAAAAAAACTCAATTTAAACTATACTTCCATCATAATAAATCCCCCACAAGAATCTACACCCCTTTAGTTAATTACCCATAAATACTATAGGACTCACTACAGTCAATCGTTCAATCACCACAATTAACCCATACATCATGGTGACCAAAACTGCTTCTTAATATTACTACACCTGAACCAGCCACATATCCCCCATCCTATCACAATAATGAATTATACATGTACAAGACCTTTGGTAAAGCTTGTTACAAACAAAGTAATACAGCATCTAAGTACCAATGTCCCACAGGTTACGAAGTTTCCCATATCAAGGTCTAAAACATTAACACAATCATTTTACACTTCAACCCCTCAACCTTTATGCACTATAAAAATGATCGTATATATCCCACCATACCTATCATCACATTAGATCCATTTTAACATCCCAAGCTTCCGCATCTTACTAAGACTGCTACACCCTATTACCAGCCAGAGGCTACTTACTTTAAAAAACTCAGGACAATACAACTCCCCAGCTGCACCAAGTTAGATTTGGTAACAGGTTGCATCTGCACTCAATGCTGTCAAGAATATTCATTACAGCTTACATAGAAAGACAAGAGAACCTATCAGCTGAGGATTTCAATATCCACCTAGCAGATGATGAACCTAAGAAATTGCATTTACTGACGGACAATCCTCCGCCAAAGTATATCCAATGGACATGTCACATACAGACAAAACATTAATAATAATGAATCTCTCTGCATAAAACTTAGATAATAATTCACAAGCTTCTTTCAGAAGAGATATACTCTACATCCCCCTGCAGATATCTAGAAACAATCAACATTTCCTCCTCACTAAACAATTTAAATAAGCCACCAGCCATCTATGAACCACTATAACAATCCCAACCTTTCACATCTTAAATTAGAAATCATCTATAAAGTTACAAACATACCCTTACCCCTCTAAACAAGCATCCATAGGTAAGGAAAACCCTTCAACTTACATTTCAAGGTACCACGTTGTATCTTCAATCCACAGCACAGTTATGACATTTAATAACCTGGCTACCAAAACAGGATCCTGAACCCTGATCATATATCTACAACGAGCTCAGTAAATGTGGACAAAATCACTAATATGCTATATATTATTATTCACACATATAAAACCTGAATCTAATGACTAGTTTAATTTGGTTCAATCATATTAGCTAGACCAAGATAACTATGATATTATATATATCTTCATATTCTATACTCTCACTATTCAGATCACTTAATTACCTTCTTAAACTTGTAATAATATATCATACACATTTCTCTAGGGCTATACACTGTACAATTCTTAGATATCCCCTATGCTAGGATATTTACGTCTTACATTTGATCGTTTATACACTTGAGCCATCTTCACCCTCACTTCTAAACACTCAACATAGACTTAACCCACCCTATATATCATCTTCTCCTTTATCCCACAAGCACACACATCCTGTACAATATAACATACACACCTTCACCTCCCCACACCCTGTGACCTTAGCAAGTTATCCCCCCCCTCTATTTCAAACCCAGAATGGAACAGTATTAATACCCAAATACTTCACACTACACTATCCGTACGCTAACCAAAAACAACAGTAACCCTATACTAGAAGGTATCGCACATTGCTTCTGCAACCCAAATTACCCCACTCCCTCCTACCACTTCTCACCACATTCCAAGGATCATCAAAATAGGTTTTAAATTAAAAAAGGTAACTATCGTAACAGAACCAAGGTAAACCAATCATTTCAGGCTCAATCTTCGAAATACTGGAGAATACTGAACAGCCCCTCGATTCAGGGTGTTCGAAAAATGACATGAACTTTCGCAAAGGAAGACTAACTAGACCTATCCAAGTTTTCCATCATTGAGACAACAAATCAAAATTACCTGCTTATACTCATTTATAATATAATATGATTATTTTAACCAAAGGAGCTATGATTCAAACCCGATATGGTTATAATAGAGGGAAACCATGATAAGACCAGAGAAAAAATAACAGAGGAAAGCACAATATCAAAAAACAAAAATTTTTATATGAAAAAATGAATAAAAAATTCCAAGCCCCTTTGTAAAAAAAAAAAATTTTGTTTTCATTTTTTTTTATTTTAATATTGGGGCCCCCATGAAAATAAAAAATTTACCACTAAAAAAAAAAAAATTAATTAAAACCCTTTTGTTTTATTTTGGTGTTTGGGTAAGTTAAAAAAAATTGATTATTTAACACAAAGGTTTAGTAATATTGGACAATTTGATCTCAGTACTTTTGCGGCCAAAAACTGCATGCACAACTTATTTTTTTTGAATAGGCAGTCGGCGGGGCCCAGATCCTTCCCACCCTGGGGGGGCCTTGAAGAAAAAAAACACTATGGCCTCCCCCAGCCCCAGGAAAAAATGAAAAGGTCCCCCCCCCCCAGACAAAAAAAAAATTCAAAACAAAAAACCCAGTCAACCCTACCACCCAATATCCCCCCCCCCAAATGGCCAAAAAAGTGGTGGGATAGGGGGGTTTTTTTTTCCTTGTTTGACAAAATGTTTTATTTGTTTATTTATTTTTTAAATTTTTTAAAACTGAATTAAAAAAAACGTTTTTCCAGCCCCACCCATAAAACAAAACAAAAAAACTCGTAGATTAAAGCCCCCCCCACCCGTTTCTCGTGAATGGTTTTATAAAAACAACAAGAAGAAGATCCCTACTCTTAAGAAAATTCCTTCAGGGTCTTGTTAAGCGAAAGGTTAGTCCCCCCTGAATTATTTTTCAAAATTTTTAAATCTTGATTCCCAAATGAAGAATGTCCCCCCCACTTGTACGTATGGTGGAAACCAACCCCCCCCCCCCCCGCCCCCCCCCCCCCCCCTTGTACTCCAAGAATTTCCCCCCCCCCATATCTTACCCCAATGCCACTGACTCTCATGTGCAAAGGTCCACCTGGGGTTTTTTTTTAAAACAAATCAAAGTCAAGAGTTCTTGCGCTATAAAACATTATGGCCTAATTTGGGGAACAAGGAAATAGAGGGCTTCCCCTTTATTTGGAAGATAAAGAAAAAAGGTATGTCAAGCCCCCCCCCTTCAAAGGTCCTGGTCATGAACTCCTGCCTCCTTCAGGCCTTTTTTCTTTTTATTCCTATTCCGTTACCCCCTTTTTTTGAAAACCCCTACTAGGAAACATTTTTGTTCAATGGTCAGAGACCGTTATTTTTTTTTATGACATCAGTTTGGGTCTTTTAACGTGGTTTAGACTAAAAATGTGCAACAGGAAAATAAAATAGAAAAGGAGGCTTATCCCCTCCTAAATAGAATTATAAAATTTTAAACCGCAGAAATAATAAAAAAAAATGCTCCTTTTGCATTAAAATAATTGGGGCCCTTCTTCTCACTGGGGATTCCCCCCCGCGGAGAGGCAATTATCAGATCATCCCCCCCCAAAATGATATCGGAATACCATGTCTCAAGTAATGTCTAACTCTAACAGGATAGAGAAGATCTTTGGTACCAAACTAATCCCCCTAAGACCAATGGGATGGTCCGATGAGACTAAATTTGAACACTTGACAGAACTTTTTAGGGTAAGATAACTTGAATGGATCCACCCCCAAGAGTAAAAAAAAAAAATGTTACCCGCGGCCCTCCTTCGCGTTACAAAAAGGTCCCCAATGGGTATTTTACAGGTTTTTTCTCTTCGTTCTCCCCTTTGAACTTGTTTTTATCAAAACTACAAAAAACCCTTGCGTCCCCAAAAAAAATTGTCTTCCCAGTTGCTGGCATTTTTTTATAAACAGCTGACAATATTGACGATCCCCCAAGCACTTCTTACCAAGTTTATTTTTTCGCGCTGAGACACACAACCCATAATTATCGAAGCATGCAATAGGTTGCAACCCCCTGGGGGATTCTGAAGTTTAAAAAAAAAAAAGGGGTAAACTGGAAAAATTTCTAATAAGATAGAGAACTTTTGAAAAAAAATTCCCCCCCCCCATTTGGTGACAAAGGATTTTTTTTTTTTTTCAAAAATTTACTTGTATCCCCCAAATAGCAAAAATAAATAATCAATCCATTACAATCCAGTAAAAAATATCCTTTTTAAAAAAAAAAAGTTATAAAACAAATTTCCAAAAAGGAGGAATTTAAAATGGGTTTTTTTGTTTCCCCCCCCCCCCCCGCCCCCCCCCCCCCCCCCCCCCCCCAATTTTCCCCAAATTTAAAACCCTGTTTGGGAAAAAAAATGACCAAAAAAACCAATTTAAAATCCCCTTTTCCCCTCTCCCCCCCCTTTTTAGGGAAAGATTTTACTAAAAAATAAAAGATTTAAAACTTGAAATGAGTGGGTAATTGATTATTTTTTAATTTTTCTTAAAAATGGGCATAAAAAACAGTAATATATAACTGAACATCCCTGGACAAAACTCATGTCATTAGTGAGCATAACATTTTGTTTTCTAACTTTTTTTACACCAAGTGGTAGGTTATGACCTTAACCTGAGGTCCTTAGAAGCATTTCCACTACAGCCTAGGTTGAAAAAAGAGGAATTTTTATGAAATGAAAGATTTTTACAAATTTTTGACCCATTGGGGGCCCCCCCCCCCCCCCTTTTTATTGCACCAATTGTTGCTTTTATTGTCCCCCCCCCTGACCAATAACCGAATAGCGTCTTTTGCGTAGAACTATCCCAATTTTTGTTTATGGGCCGAAGGTTACCCGACGAATGTCGATAGCTGAATCCTTTTTTTTTTACTTAGAAGAGCTAACATCCATGGTATCCCTTTACCTAAATACCCATTGACCTCCCCTAACCCAGATTTCGTAACATCAAAAGCCCCCCAAAATTTAGGCAAGTTCCATTTACCCGAAACGGAGCGTTCCAAACCTCTTACCGCTTCGGTCCCCCCCCTAATGAAAGGCCTTATTCAATTTTTTTTTATGGGGGGGGGCCTTACGCGGACCTGGGTTATGAACGCAGACCAGCTTACTTTAGTTAATAAAAATGATTAATATAAAAGTTTTAATTCGTATCGGCAGTGATGTCCAATGGTGGGCTTAACTTTTCCCCCCCTGACTTTTCAGCGAATACTTGGAATAATCGCAATTCAGGGGTTCCCGATGGAATTATTTTCAATCTCTGCGAGAGTATAAAAACCTGACCGTCAAAACAATGAAAAAAAAAAATGGTATTGGCTGTTTCCAAAAAAAGAAAAAATTTGCTTTCAAGATGGTTCGCCCCCAGTAGGTTCCACGGTTGTTTGGGGACAAAAATACCATGAGAAATCTCTAAGAACTTAAACACCCCTAAAATCCTCCCCCCTAAAATCAAGCTGCGAATGTCTTTTTATGGATCCCTTCATAACTAAATTTTTAAGTGGAATATAGTTATTTTAAACGAAATGTGGTTCCTCTTTAGTCATTGGGGGACAACCTGATAGTTCTCTATTGTACACTAAATTAAAGTAAAGGGTCGCCAAGAACATGGTGTGCACTGGTCCTCATGAATGCCAATCTGTATCACTAGAGAAGAATCAAAACTATGTTTTTTTCATCTACCACCCTAATTTTATGTTACCTTGTAACCAGATAAGACATTCGTTTCTTAGTAGTGACTCTTCATCTCCACAGGGATTAGGCCAAAGAGTTTGGCACAAATGGCAAAGAGTACTTCTGTGAACTACAGGCATCTCTTGTAATGGTATATATTCCAGACAAAACATAATGCTGCAGAAAAGAAATTAACCGTTTATTAAAGACCGGTGAATTATGGTGCCACAAATGGTTTTTTGGTCCAATTCTCAAACCTTCCAAAGGATTCCTTCTGGGCAAACTGGCGCGCATTTCGAAGTGGAAACTGACCAAAAAGCTCTTAGTACGGTCCTATCCCGAAAAGTAAGAACTTGAAAGAGCCCTCGAGATCAACTCGATTGACGCAAAATCGCAACCTTCCAATTTTCCTAGTATACATATTTTCTCGGTACGAGCTAAAGTGTGTTTCAAGAAAATGTGATTTGTGTAGATGGCGTACAATCTGCCCCAGATGCCCCACATGCATTGCCACTTTAACTTGTTTTATGATAATGGATCTTTTAAAGGATAGGCATTACTAATATGTATAAAACTTTACTACTGAACAGTTAAATGAAATATTCTTTGAGTGTTCTATTACAACTAAGATACTACACATTTGTGCGTGAATTTATACGAAATTATATAATAACTAGAATGTTATTTGGTATCGTATACTTACGAAAAACTAAGGTTGCGATACTGATGTTTCCATTTCACCGCTGTTCTATTTGATGTATTATTGTTTCCGTTCCGATGAAAATCAAAAATTTTAAGATAACTAGTGTAGAATTTTTGGTATTTCCATTGTATAATGTAAACCCAGAATTGTATTATTAATACGTACTTACACACCTTACCCTGAGAAAACATTTATTCGTAGAGAAACAATTTCTCTCAGATTTTTGTAGAAAAATTTCTCACCGTTCATAATATGAATTATAGTTATTCCTGATATTCATCACTGCGCAGATTCTTATCCTTGCGCGTAATGTGAGCTGCCTATAGATAACGTTGTCCCCCGATGAAAATTGTATATAAAAAAAAAATTTTGTATTTTTTTTTATCCTCGGCTGCATAGTTTGAGTATAGAACTTGTCTAAGCTGCAAAATTCTGTATCTATGCACTCCCTCCCCGCAAAATAAATACGACATCATTTATTATTCACTTATTTGTTTCGGCTCAATTGAAATATTTGTGAAGAACATAAGTATTTTAGCCTATGTTTAAGTTCAAGTGAGACTATAAAGGAGAAGTCATATTTGAGTTAACAGAACTCCCATGATGAGCCAGTGTTACCGGGAATCATCTATCTGATGCGTGGGACATGAACAGAGCTCGCGAGACGGATGTCTAGGCCTACTGGCGAGTTATATTCATTGCGCTGGGTAATAGAAATAAGATTGTTCTTAGCTGTTCAGTATACTGCATCCTATAGAAGCCATGTATATTTTCATACGAACTGTTTGTTGCTCATTAGTAGGACCCTTGAGGGAGTATTATATCCCGATAAACTTTACAGGTTCTGAGTCAGAACTCCATGTTGGTTGTCGCTGAGAAAAGTGGTTTCAGAGAGAGGCCTATGCTCGATTTCTTATCTAGTATCCCGATAGCCAGGGGGGGTAGTATGGCTGAATAATGTTCGGATTGTGGGCTATCAGTATAAAGGTTTCTAGTGGCTATGCATCGCCAAGTAATCGCTTATACGTACAAGGGTGATTGTGATAGTTCATTTAGACGCATGTCTGTCCTGGACTATGGAAAATGTCCACATGTCATTGAGTCCTCTGTTTGCTCGCCATAGTAGGCATTTGGCGAGAAAAAGGTGATAGTTTCTTCATTAAACTAGAAGGAGAGCAAAGGGGGTGATGGTATAGTTCATGGCCTGTCAACCATGTTCGTATAGTATGGTGCCGATACCATCGTTTTTAGCGCGATTAGTATTGCGCGCTAAGTGGTAGCCTATCCGACTTGAAAAGTTATAATCTTCTAATGTTAGATAAAGGAAGAATGACAGTCATTTATGTCTACAATGCTATGTATTTACTTAACCCCAGTCACTTTTTATATTTCTCTAATGTGCCATGTATATTAGATTCAATAGTTTTAAAGTCTACGCATAGAAACACTAAACACCACAGAGGAATTTGAACTCTGGGATCGCAATCGTTGTTCGAAAGACATCAATTTTCATTGGAAGACTTCTTGATTCCAATAGTGAATATTTAAGCTCATCAAAGGAAGATGACATTTCCTATGTTTTCGACAAGACTAGTTGAATATGATATTATCACTTATTACCTCTATGATCGAAAGCTAAAAGAAATTAGTAGACATTTAACGAATGTACCCCCAATTTTTGTGGTCTGGGTCCATATAGATGTGAGTGAAATGCTCACGAGAGAAACGAACAGCCATGTTTGAAATTCATATACTTATGTATTTATCGAGTGATGAAAAAGTGATGATGCCTGTACTAATCGCTCGATGTTGAAACCGAAGAGATCAATGCTAACATGTGGTTAGAGAACACCATGTCTGTGGATTGCCTATATCTTTTATGGAAAATATATATATTGAAACTTTACGTGAAGTGAGTGGGATAATTCATTCATAGGGTTGTGGTAGGACGAGGTTAGTGTCTAGAGGAGCCTTCCTATATATTGGATTTATGGTCTGACCGCGTGTCCCATCAGTAAAAGGCCAATGCCTGATTATTTTACATGAATGGGTAACTCTGAATGAGCTTATATTTACGAAATGCTCCATTATGATCTTTGCCAAGCATGAATGCTAACTTAAGATGATGAATTCCTAAGTGTATTCAATCACATTATAGCTTTTAGACTTCTATGTCGAACATTTTGTTTTCCTGCTAACCATACACGTACGTGTCCAAGTGTGCGTTCCCATTTTAAAATGTTATAAAAAGAACCGCAGTCTTTACGTAGTTCCCAGTACTTTCTTTGAAATTCGAACATTGTGAGTATAGTGAGTTGATTTGTACTACCATCAACCTGAGTCAACTCTATCGAATCATTCTACCATATTACGATGCGTTCTGATGACATTCACAATAGGCACATCATCATTAGAGTCTTAACACTCACCATCTTTGTACGTGAGCCATGCCATAACAGCGATATCCGCAGTGACTCAATGATGAGACACTGAGTAAAGAGCAAAACAGTGCTTAGGGTTAAATGATTTCTTGAACCAAATCGTTACACTTTACCAACACCAGTCCCGAACATCACTATCAACTGGGTGGACATTCACGTCATTACAACATAAAACGTGAATAAACAACTGTCCTGATTTAACACATGGCCACCTATTACCTTTTGATCCAGGTTTTATGACATTTTTTATGATCAAATGCTGACAGAATTTGATTCAATCCTGACCCGAATTTAACCCAAAAGACTTGAAGAACAGTTTGATCTGCTGAGTCCTAACTGTCACACAATCTTCCGAACACCTTAGCCCCCAGTAGTTATAAGGGCGGGCCTTGAAGGAATGACCTTCCGAATCACGTGTTCACAAACCGCGAACTAATTGTCAATGAAGTATTATTAAACAAATCCCATCCAACCAATTCATGTGAGCACGATTCCTAAAACGACTGGCTAATGATACAACTTGAGCAAGAGATAATGTAGACAATCCTTTGTGTTATAATTTTCAAAGAAGATAAATCCAATACTTTTTCCGCTAGTTTTATTTGATTTGTAACTGTAAACATACTAAAACATCTTTACCATCTTCCAACATCCATTTCTCATTACAAGAATATATATAGATGTACAAAATAAGATAGGGAAATTGACTCATTGACTTGTAAATTTTTATTACAGAAAACAATTTGAGTACCTTTCAAATTAATTAAATTAACACATAGGTAACTATATCGAAAGTACAACTTATACATCTGAAGCCTAACACTATTGTCATCTCAGAGTATTCACCCAGTAACCACTTGTGATACTAGTTTCTTTCTCGGCACTTAGGAACATCATACTTCTGGAGAGACGATTCTACTTCTGCATCTAACCACGTACTATCAAACTAGGAAACTTTCGCTACATTGGGTGCCTTTCGCGGATATTATTTTGTATCCTGAGCCACACTATATTTATACTACCACAAATAGTTTGTCAAAATAAATATTTTTTGAAAATTTTCTAAACAAAATATTTTTTTCGTAAGAGTAGTACCAATTGAGTACGAAGTAAATAGGAAACGCTCACAACGAAAATGTTTTTAAAGTATTTTGTCTTCTCAAAAGTAATTAATTATTTTTAATTAAGTTATTGGTTAGTAAGATAAAATTATATACCCTCTGAATAAGCATCAAGCTGAGTTGGAGAACGTTTCGAGCTGCTATTTGCAGAAGCGTGAAACCGACTTGGGTAGACAGGAGATGCTCTAAATTCGACATATCACAGCTGAATTGATTAAATATTTAGATAGAGAGGACTAAAAGAATGGAAGTTGATCAGAAGCTAAGAAATTAAGGCAGAAAGAGTAAGTCAAAAGAAAGCGGAAAGTAGAAGAAAATAGACAAATGTAGTTAACTAGGCTGAAGAAAGAAGGTTACTAGACTCATATTTACAGTTTAAAAGACTTGATCTGCATGGAGCACAACAATCATGGTGCTAAGCTCACCTCACTCGAGAGTAGCTCCAACCATAGTCACGCAAATGGACCATGATTTTCCAAACCTGATCCAATATAATGAAAAAAGTTGACGCCGATGAGAGTCGTACCTGGGACTGATAATATGAAGACTGGCCTCGACCTATGGAATTGTGAAAAAGGAAAAAGGAGCCTTAAACTAATCTCAGGGGTTGATGGATTTTCATACGATGTATATTTAAAACTCTCAAAAGAAGATCTATGAATAATTACTGATATCTTAAAAACAATCTTTACTGTCAGGTACGAATCAAGAATTGCCTGAATCTTATAGAAAGAGATTCAATAACTGCTAAGCTACTTCCAGGAAAAAACAACCACCAGTTTTTTCTCCCAGATTGTAAAAAACATAATCTGACAAAATATATTAGCAATAGGAAAAATGTCAAGATATAAAAGAAATGTGTCATGATGGAACAACTGAAGAATCCATGCCTCAAAAATGAGAGAAAATTTCTCATGGAGCAAGGGAGCAAGATATTGGAAGATTTTTTAACCATTGCTGAGAGATATCAAGCAGCTCAGATCAGAAGTATCAGGAAATAAAAGAACACCAGGGAGAACTTCAACACCTTCACAAAACTATACCAACTATGAACATATGGACAAACCGACCAAACAAACACAAACTGAATTAAAAAAACCAAAAACCCACTAGGATCAGATAATAACCCTTCCCGAAATTAAGAAAAGTGGTGTCAATCTTGCAATGAGTAACCACAATAATGCAGAATGCAGACGAAAAACCCCTCCTATCACGGCAGCAATGTCTAAGAAAACATGAAACACTGAAAGAGCAGTCACAGCAGATAGTCCAAAGACCTCCAACATCCACCGTCAGAGAGGAAGTGACATGTAATGGTCACTAAAATCAGTGCTTTATTAAGAATCCGATTTGAATACGACCCAGTACGAGAGTGCAACCCTAGATGCACCCTAATCACCAAACCACCGAAGACAGAGGACATACAAGGCACTGAAGGGAACTGTCACCATGGCCCGACCGAAATCAAGATCAACGGGCGCACTTCGCTATTGGAAGGAGTGAAAGAGCAGGCAGCGAGTTGATGAACCTAGATACCCACCAGTTAACTTAGGATGTAAATATTTCATATGTACTTTAGGTGACCCAATAAAACTTTTGACCATGCAGTCAAACCATACCAGGTTCAGCGACCAAAAGAGAGGAGAGGAAAATCAATAAATACATCAACCTATAAAGAAATAAACAGAGCTCAAACACGCCACAGCACATGCCGCCATGTTGTTTGGCAAATAGTCAAAGGCTTCTTACCGACTCCACAGAAAGGATTCTTCTACAAGGAGAAATAGGCCTACACTACAGACAAGCTGGAAAATGTACCTAAGGGCATGGACAGCTTGTAGATGCCAAAATTCAACCGGATGAATTAAGGATCAAGAGCATGCTACCATCATGCAGTGGTCGACAGAGGAAAAGGGTCCACTATTCAAAAAAAGCATTGCATTTACTGGCCATGAATAAATGAAGCCATATGTGATACATGAAATCCTGTTCAGAATTTAACCATGTAACCTCATTCAGCAGTGTAGAACCAGTTACAGGACCTATTAAAGCCATTGTTGCGGACTTAGGCCCATTACGAAACCCACAAGTATAAAACAACCAGGTAGATGCAGTGTCAAAAAACCACTACAAATCTACTTGTTACACCATAACCATGGCAACTCTCCGTATGTACAGAGATGGGTACGAAAGACATCCCACCCCACCGACCAAAAAGATGATCGGAAACACCAAGTGCACGGATCATCAGGAAAAATAATGTAAGTCAGCAACACGTATATAACAAAGCTGCATGAAACCAACCAAACCATAGAAATCTGAACCGGGGCTTACCAAACAATTGATAGTATACATACCCCAATTCGGTAGACTGCCCCTTACAATAGAAATAGGTGTGTATCCGGCAAACGTGTTTTTGTTTTCGCCGCACCTCCATACACGGTCCACTGGAAGCATTTTTGCGGACATGGCACTGAAACACTAGCAAGCATAAGCACTCAAGGATGAGATTGGCTATCTCTAAAAGAAAAAATATTTCAAAGTCCCTAAACTCCCTACAGCTCAAGTTGTGTTGCATGAAGGAAGCCTATGGTGAACACAGGTTATTGCTTGACTATAGGAAAACTAAATGCTAATCTACTGAGTCTCAGGAAGAAACTCATAACCTGACACCAATCATTTTTTGCTACATTGAGTAAGCTCGTATTTTCAAAAGTAGATCAAGAGCAAGGATCCTAACCAAATACCATGGAAACCAGAAGTTTAGGAAAACTTGTTAGCCCTTTAGTAACAGCGAGGGACATTACGAGTTCCATGTACTCCCATTTGGTTTAGAGAATGCACCAAGTTCCCTCATCCAGAATGATGAAGAAATAGTTTGTGAACCATTACAAAATCCACATAACACCAACTTCAAATGGATGATATTCTGATGCTAACACTACATTCGAGTAACACGTAGTATACACTCTCCATTTTGTTGATAACTGAAAGAAACACGACATTGACAGCACGTCCAACAAAGTGTCATATTGGCCTGTGAGAAATTGTAATTTTGAAGTCACACATCTCAACAGGCACAAAGTCTCCTGACCACAAAATGTAAGAAATGGAGAAAAGCACCAAGACCACAAACTAAGAAGGATGTAAGATCCTTTGTTCACAGTGCGTATTATCAGACAATATATACCCCAAATTTCAATTCATAAATGCGCGCCAATAACCGGACTTAACCAAAAAGGTCAGCCGCATAAAATACAATGGACCGCGGAGTTAGAACAGGCTTTATACAGAGGTTGAAAAATAAGCGCACAAATAAACCTATTATTGCCCCTTCCCAATCTCACACCATAATCGAATCTAAGAACGAATGCTAGCAATGAGGCATCGGATCAACATTACTACAGCGGGCAGACACTAAACCCCCGCACATATGCTTCTACCAGTACTTTGCCAGTTGAAATTAAATGCAGCTGAAAGAATATTCTACCGTTGAAACTTGAATGCCTCGCTTATGTCTGGAGTCGAATCCAACAAATATCGCATCTTTTCTTTACGGAAAACTTCATTTGTGGGAAAGTGATCACCAGCCTTATGTTTTTCAGCAGTGTCTAAAAAATTAAATTCACGACTTTTAGGTGGAGTTTTACTGATATCTTAGATAATCGTTCATGTGAATACATTCCAGATCGGTAAAATCTTGAACCCTCGATTTATTTAAGTCGTTCATCCTATCAAAGCAGATAAAGAGAAACATATAAAGTAAGGATGAATTGCAGCATGAGTACCAAAAGTATAACATTGCATGCCTGTATAAAGAAGATGCTTCGTATCGAGATTTTTATGTAATCACTTGCTAGGTGTAGCGCGACAACGCACAGCCCACAGCTGCGCGCACTCACACCAAATCCAGCGCAAAGACAACGGCGGCGGTCTTTCCTTTGAAGTATATGAAGACGGCGGAAAATGATGAAATATGTTTAAAAAAAAAGCCAACGGTACTGAAGAATGAGGAAATAGCTCATATAGAATGTATGCGACTTTCCAAGTTTGTATTTACCAGGAACTTAAATTTAGAACTACAATAAAACGCCTGGTTGGAATACAAATTAAATAGATAATAGTTCACAAAAGGAGAGATTGGACTATGAAATATATGCAAAAGATATTATTCATATATAAATATTTTTTTAAAAAAAATTACATTTTCACCTTCATCACTTCTGCTAAAATTTAGCTGACTAATCTTTAAAAACTTATTATACTAACATGGCTATACGATTTAAATATAAAATTGATGGAACGAAAAGCCTCATAAGGGAAAATGAAAGGATACGTTAGAGAAGTTGAAGTTGAAGGGGAGGGCAGAGAGTAAGTTTTGTAGGGCAAGAGAAGAGTATGAGAGAGGAGAGTACAGTGAGAAGATGTACAAGCAGATGCTTATAAAATCGCTCAGATGGTATAGTTTCAGAAGGAAAATCTTTTGCAGGAATAAAAGAGAGTAGGTAATGCTCGACGGGCAAATACTAGGTGTTGACGTATAAGTGTTAGAGTTGATACGGCGGCTTTGTGGATTGACAATCACATATGTGTGCGACTAAGTCGAGACGCCCATTTTGTTGAATTGTTATGATCGTATTGTTCTTTTTAGAAAGTTTGTCTCTTATAGAACTTCAGTTGACTTGCTATTGCTGGGAGGGGCATAAAAAAGGCAGCCAAGTTTGTCTCACGAGTTGTGTATTCTTTTGTGCTTGCCTACAGCGGGTACGTGAGGAGAGTAATTACACGTTCGAGAGAAGTTCTGACTAATATCATGTTATTTCAGATGTTCATGTTGCTATTATACCGTGTATCCGACATGGTAAAGTGTTGGAAGACTGTTGGTATTTGTTTTGACTCTTGTGAGGTGACTGGCATGTGTGGATGAGGTAAGGAGATTACTTCGAGTATGTTGTCTAGTTCGGGATAAGTTGTGCAGGGATTGGTGGTGTTCTGTGCTGTGTGGAAAGCATACGACTGCATACCAGCAAGTACATAAGTGACTTGGTACATCCATAAGTGGATAGGACAAAGGTATATCGTTACCCATGCAATCATAACAGAGTGATTTATTCATGAAGTTTGTGTTAGTTTTCTGGCACCTTAATTGGTTATCTTATCAATGCTATCTCTCAGGGTAAGGATTCGTTACCAGCGGATTTCATTCATTTACATACAAAACACTGAGACATGTCGCATCATGTAACAGCAGAGGGTGGTGAGAATTGTTCACTGGAACAATGGCCAGAGTCCTACCAGTTACTTCTTACTTCATGTTCCAGTTTCTTGCCTACGAGTTTTTTAGCAATCAAAATTTGGGAGAGTTGATATCAATACCTGATCCTGACAAAGACTCGAAGAGTTGATTTCCAGCTACATCTCTGAAAGCCTAGAGGTCAACCAAAACATCCACGTAACCAAAGTCCCCCGTAGTTATAGTAGGGCGGAGTAGTTGAGTTTGCTCGAGAGTTTATTATTGCTTGTTGCTTAGTGCATTTTTTTTGAGAGAGGATCGGTAATAGATCGGTGTTTGGCGGTTGCGATGCTTAATGAGAGTGAGAGAGTTGTGTTTGCATCTTTTGCTCTCCGGGAGGGGCGTGAGAGAAATTTATTGTTAGGTGGAGGAAGCGAGGGATTCATGTTGTGAGTAAGTTCAGGTTGCGCGTTTAAGAGAATTGTTTGAGTTTGCTGTATGCTTCTTCCAGGACTGCTGTTGACGTGAGTGAATTTTTTTTGTTTTTGAAAAAAAAATAAAAAAGAATGAGAAATACAAAAAGGGAAAAAAAATAACCAGAGACGATAAACGGAGATGATATGGTTGTGTGGCTTGACAGTTTGGCGAATGTATTTGTGTAGTGATTAGTTTGCTTGTGGAGTTTCGCAAGGGGAAGGGTTTTAGAAGAAGAATGCGGAGTTTGTTTGTGTGCTCGAAAGGACAACTATAACGTCTGAGTAGTCATCGAAAGAGAGTTGGCTAGTTGCGGGGGTAATCAAAGCTGATAACTGTTTGTTGTATGTTCAGTACCTTCGGCGCTGTGAACGTTGGTTACTGTGTCTGGTGTGAGAAATTGTACTTCTGATCTAACGGATGTATCATGAGTTTGGAAAAACCTGTAGTTCGCCGAACATTAAAAGTGATAAAATGGGTTGTCGCGAAACTCGCCAACATTAAGCGATAGTGCCATGCTAATTCGATTTCCCCTTTAGTTGTTCAGATTTGAAGCCGCAAAAAGTCGCAGTTAGGTGATGTCAAAGCAGTTACTGATTTGAAGAAGATGTAGACATAGTTGCGAAGGCAGTGTGTGATATCTTAATTGCTTGCTGTTTACCTTCTGCTAGTTGTAAGCAGATCGTATTCAGTTGGGTATTGAGGCTAGTGTTGTGTTGGTACCAGTAGTGAGAGACGTAGATCTATTACTGTGTTGTAAATATATATAATGTTGTTAAGGATAGGTTCTTGAGTGTAATCCAACTCTAGCGTTGCGATGTTGAATAAGATGTGTTAAAATGCTGGTTTGTGTGTTCTAATGAAACTTGTGCAGCTTCGGAGACATGTGTATGCTGGTATCGCGTAGGAGTCCCCCTATCGGCGATTTTTGCAGTGCTGTGTGTAAAGACGACGGTTGCGTGTGTGCTTCTGTAGCTTGCTGAAAGTACCCATACCTATCTAGTTCGGCAGCAAGTAGAGAGTTTGCATACTTGTGCGTAAACGTTGTAGGATGAAATCCGAGCTTGCATTTGGGCCTGCCTTGTAGCCCTCTGTAGCACTTTTAGCTGCTCTGGGGTGCTATGTTGCTGATGACCATTGTTCGTAGTATTGTAGGCAAATTATAGTTAAAGTGATACTAATAATTAAGACGTGTAGAAGTAAATTGCTATCTGCTTAGTTGTGCTGTTGTTGCTTAGTTGTAGATGCATCTATATCGTGTGATGGTTTGTAAGCGTGAAAGCACGCTTATATGAGAAGTTGCCTTGTTTACGTCTAAGAGTTTTGCATAAGAGTGTTTTTGGATGGAAAAGAGGACAGGTTTTGTTCTGTTTGAGAGAGATTCAGTTTGTAACCCTGATCCTTACCAAAATGTTCACGATCAAAGTTCATTGGTGATGCCCTTGTGCGAAAGAGTTTTTTCTGTCTGCTTTTGCGGCAGTGCCTAGTCTTTTTAGCAAGCTATTGCTCAACACGGACTGTAGACTGCTGGAAAACTTTGTGTGAATCTGAAGGGAGGAGAGTAGTTCCAGCAAACGAAAGGAAGCCAACGTCGGGACTAAGATCAGTATTTAACGGACCAGAGCTGCTGATCCAGATTCAATAAAGACCATGACAGTGAGTAGTCTATTGTATGAAGCCTTGTTGCTAGGAGAGTTTTTTGTAATTGCTATACATTGAGTAGGAATAATAAGAGACGTTTGTTGTCATAGTGACGTATCAACATGTCTACGAGGAAGTAGTACAAGTTTGTGGTTCAATTTAGACCTCAGTGTAGAGAGGTTAGTAACACAGAAGAGGATGTTGAAGAACCTATGCAGCTAGAAACGCTTGACGGAGTTGAAATAGTGAGCTAGAATAACGAGTTTAAACAAAAAGAGAGTCGTGAGTTTGTGACAAGCACACCCTTGTCCTGTGACCCAGTACTTCCAGTGAGAGAGGAGTTACAGAGCCAGCTCAGCGTCCTCGTACCGAGAGTAGAGGTTGCAGTTTTAGTTTGTAACCAGCAGGTCAAATGTGTTCTGAATGTGCCCTTCGATTTGAGAGGCTATGTTGTTTGCCAGTTGTTGTGAGAGTTTCTTTCAACACTGTTTTTGAAATGAAAGTTCGAGCAACCCCGAAAGGATGTATGCAGTGAGAGAGTTGGTAAACCTGGACCGCTGAGTGCACAGCCGCCAGATGAGCACCAGTACGGCCAGTTGAAATGACAGAACTCTAAGCTTAGGGCACAGGCACGAGTTGGTCAGAGAGAATGCCCCTACGCTTGAAGAGTTTGTAGCATCTCAGAGTAAGTCGATGGAGGACAGGCCGAGACTGAGACCGTTGGAAGTTAAGTAGGAATGATTGCGCGCCGAGAGAATGATTTCTTGGCCAGCACGGATATTCATTTCCCAAATGAAATCCATAATTATTGCTCCCATTGACGTTTTTTAGCAGCTGAGTAGAACCGGCTCGGTGTGCACATACTGCACAGACAGTAATATAGGTGGACATAAAACACAGGACCAGATCACACTAGTGAAACTAGATAAGGTAATTATACAAAATTCCCGTCAAGCCTGAGGGGGCTCATAAACCATAAATTTGGGGCAGGGTGAGCACTTTTCGGAGGGGCACTATGATCTTCCTATTGACTGCTTAGTTTGGTTTATGAGAATCCATATCTCGAAACGTAATTATCCATGGCCACAATGAGGAAATAAACTGGCTCCCTTAATGTAAACGTTCAGCTATCCCCAATTTTTGTGGAATGTAAATTGTCCTATAACATATGTGGAACCTTGAGGAACATCCTAACAACGCCCTCAGTGAACATGTCACTGAAGTAAGACTCCAGAGCAAGAGTAATGGTGAACATTAATTGATAAAACAGCAATTAGAACATGGCAGAATAGCCCCCATGTGGGGGCTGTTTATTTAATTACAACATGCAGCGGGTATTTCCCTTGGAAGATCTTCAAAGTGTTTGAGGGTCTAAAATTCTTGAGAAGTTCCTACATTTGTGAAAGTCACCCCACCTAAAGGAAACCAGGAGAAGAAGATAAGGCAAAATGAATCTTAATTTATCACCAGATTGTTATTAAGAATGGTCCGTTTGACTTTGTTAATCCAACAGAAGCTCTAACAGCGTTTTGTTTAAAGCTATTTTGAATTGTGAAAAATGCTGCCTGTCGTGAAATGACCCTGGTACTCACGTAACGAATTCTAAATATCTGACCAAATCGCGCTAATACATCCATAAAAAGATAAGATACACCGACAAATAGAAAACGTGCTTTTCATGTCCCCTTTAAATTTACTAAACTGCTTGTAAAATAAAGTATGGCAAGGCCACCCATATCTTTGTAGTAACCTTAATAATACGTAAATGGAATATTTTAAATGCAGCAATTAGTAGAACGAAAGTACAACTTGAAAGAGAAATACCAATGACTAAATTTTGAATGATTACTCAAACCTGTAAATTTAGTGTAATTAACTTATTTACTAATAATAATAAGTAAGGAACGGCATTAAAAACAATATGGTCAAATGCATACGCAGGCTTCAGGTGTATGGCCTAAAAAAGCAAGTCTTAAAATATAATACATAACAGAAAAATGGGCTATCGTAGGTAACCAAAAATATATTAAGTGACCACAGGGGATAGAAATGGAAAGCCTAAATCCAAGTGCATGGGAAAAGTAAAGCCTTGGAAAAAAAGACTAAAAAATCGCTTCATTGAATAAACGGAAGAATAGAGTAGAAAAAGCAGAGGGTTTTCGCCAAACATATGTACGATATGACTGAAAGGGAAACCCACAATTTTCTGAGGGATTTGATTAACATTCCCTATAGGATTTCCATCTCGTTACGGATCCGCGGTCCGAATCAGACTATATAAATATGGCCTTATCCCGAACTCATTTTATTCACTAATTAAATGAAAAAAAAAACACATAGAGCTGGGTTTTGGAAAGCAAGCACATTTATTTTAATGCCACTTCTTCGTCGCCTTTCTGCACTTGTTAAGAAGCACCGTTAAAACAACCATTGGAGGGACAGTCCTGTTGTGTGCCTGATGGTAATAATAGAATGAATATATAGAATAGTAAATATATATATATATATAATATACATATATATCTCTGTCAGATATATTATAAATATTTTCAATTTTTATTGTTTGTTTTTATTTGATTATTTTAGTTGTTATAAATATAGATTAATCCAACTAACGATACACGGAATATAAAGATTTGTTTTGAATTGACAGGTGACTGATGAAAACTTACAGACTCGTGGTAATTTTTAGGAGTCACGTCCCGCCCATCCGGAAAAATTTAAAAAATGAGAATGATGGCCAAAGTACGACTGTAAGTTTGATAAAGTAATTTGAAAAGTAATTCTTGAATAAGAATGAAACACCTACCAAGAACAAAAAGAAGTATTGAAAGGGATGGTTACTTAATAATAGTTATACCCACAACCACATTATTTATGGAGGTGAATCATGAGAAAAATACTTATATTAAGAAGGTAGAAGTAAATTGTGATCACATCTTAGAATTACAAATGTATAGTTGATACATTTACTAAACCTGTGAGCATATCTGCTGGCAAGCTAATCTGAAACTGTCCTTTCGTCCCCCATTCTGTGTCCATAAGAGAGATAAGGATAGACAAAATACAGGGATTGAGCGTTTTGAATTCATTGCAGGGTTTAATCCTTAAAAAACCAAAAGTCACTCCAAATAAAAAAGAGGGCTTGCTCTTATTAACGGTTGGGCGAACGAATGCAGTGTGCCAATCTGTGATAGCTAGGCGCAGTCATCGGACGTGTGTAAGCAGCTGCTGGGGAGGATCTGAATATTCTATCCCAGGTATCTAAGTGAAGCCATCTAGAAGTGACTCGCATATAGTTGGCGCGATAGAGGCAACTGTGGTGGGCAGCTTAATCCATACTCACCATTCCAGGAGGCATATGCCGTGCATCCAGGTTTGTGAGTGACCATAATAGTAGCTGATATTGTTGCTGCATGCAACTTGGATAAAGAGATAGATAATTGCTTCAAGTGAAGAGGATCCAAGCAAGCGCAATATTATTGTTCTACAAGTAGTGGAGGAGAGACATTTTGCCCCCGCAAGTGAAAAACCATTTATTTTACACTGACATATTATTTACTGGTGTTAAATATTTGACCGAGGTCCAGTGTTGACAATTCAATGCGAGTCATGTGCAATGACTACAACCTTGATTTTTGCCTGGGGGGGGGGAAACATCAGAAAATGAGGTATCTGAGGTAGGTAGTTACAATGTAAACAAGTAGAATATGGTACGCAACCAGGGCCGATACGTCATGATCTTGATCCCACCCGATTGCATTTACCCAAGTTAGAGTTACAGTCCCTGCTACTGATGGGCGGGCCGCGGTCCAGCATAGATGGTTAAGTATAGCACTCGGCTTCCAGACGTGCATAGTCCTATGGAAACGAAGACCCGAGTATCAGACCCCCCAGGACGACCCAGATTCCGCTTTTCTGAACCACATTAGACGGCCCCAGAAGCGACCCAGCCCGACTAAATGGTAGCCTAGGCAGGAGGAAGACTGGGAAGGTTAAAGATCTGGCCGCTCGTCCAGTGTGCCCGACCACATCACACCTCTCGTGCTACCGACGGTCAATTGAATAAGTAAGTAAGCTAAGCCCTAAACACCATGATTCCCACAAAAATATCAAGCACAATGGTGAGTAACGTTTAACGTACATTGATAAAAATTCACCAGCAGAAAGTTTCCTTGAAATACCTTTACGCTTGAATTACAGTTTCTTTGTTGGTGAATAGTTAGTTATATAATAACTTTACCCAAGGCAAGTCAATAACAATATTAAATACCATAATCACAGAGGCGGATCAGGCGAGGTACATTATGGACTCAGAGAACTACAGCACACCATCTTCCTCTGGTAACTTACATAATAGCTTGACTCTACCTTGTGTCTATATACCCTAACGCTCATCAGAGAAAGGGGGTATACTGATAAGACCAAGACAATTTACTAGTCACTATCCTTTTGAACATCTGATACACCTTTATGTCCATGATATCTTGCTTCATTTTAAAATAACCTCTGAAATCTCGCTACACTATCTCTTTAACAACATCTAACCATCGGCGACACAAGCCAGAATTGTCAATATTAACATTATAGAAATCTACAACGTATAGGGTTTTGGAGACAAACATCCTTTTAAATATGTTTAATTTTTTCCTAAAATTATAGGCTATATAAAGGTATGTTTAGCAAGTAGTGAAAGAGAACAATGCTACCATCAAAAACGTTAAACACATTTTTTATAACTAGTGAACTGAGTTTATTTCTAGAACCGATTAAAAACCGGCACGTCTTTGATGTTAGAAAGTAAAGCCGTCTTAGTATCTCATAATGTCCTAACAGGCAGCAAGACAATTGATGATAACGGAAAGGTCTGACACCGTCAAAATGCACAACACAGTGTATCAGAAAGACCGTGGCACAAATTAAGAAAGTTAGTTTTAAAATCTAAAATGCTCAGACCGGTTCTGTACATATGTACATGAACAGAGTAACAGAACAATATATTTTTTTTAAATATACTACTCGTCAAAAGTCGAGGGCCACCCTAATATTTTCAATACCTTTTATGTAAGCGCATAGAATAGCTTAAATAGAAGGAATGTTTTTTAGTAAAAAAGGGTTCAAATCTCATCCTCTAACTTCCTCTATGCACGTAAGCATAAAAACAACTCACCTCCAACCAAGGTGATCACGTTGCAATTTTGGTTTGCTTAATCCCTAACTATACCATTTAAATCAGTTTTTTTTCAAACTTCCGGAACACCAAACCGGTAAGAAATCGTGCTATTGACAATTCCACGTGCAATGCACTTTTTCGTGAACAGAGATGACTCTTAAATTGTTTTCAATACAGCAGACTTCGGAGTAGTTTCATCACCTTGCAAAAAACCATGCCACCGAGAAAAGTTCTTGACACCTTACAAAGGAGTGAGGCTATAGCGTGGGTTGTAAGTGTGTTTATCTTCGAAGCGGTTGTTATACGGCTTGCAGTTCACACTCACTATCCAAAGATTTTGGAGAGACTATCAGACACATTGAAGTGTAAGAGGATCGCCTACCGTCAGGGCGCCCAGATGCACCAAAAGACAAATGACCGGATATCTCTTGTATGTCACCCCTGCGCATCTGAACAGTGACTTGTTCCACTCTAAGTTCAGCTGAGACCAAACTGTAAACGTTAATGAAAGACACAGCCCAATCGCAAAGACTTTACATGAATGTGGGACTGCTGTCTCGCGTCCTGCGTCATAATCCCCTCTACTACTGCGCGATCGCAGAGCCCGTGTTGCTTGAGTGTCTGTGAGCACATTCGATGGACAAGGCAACAAAGAAGTCAAGATCTTCATCCACTGATGAATCACCGCTTCACTGTTTCCATCATGAAGGCAGAAACGAGTTCGAGTACGACCAGGAGAGGTCTATTTCTGGATGACAACATTCAAGAGTGATCGTATTATGTAGGTTCTTGTCATGGTATGGTATGCTTCTACAGACACTGCAAGGACCCAACTCTACTCCCTACGAACATCCAAGCACTTGTACCGGCCCAAGATAACCAGAAAAGTACAATCTGATGAACGAATTGTACAGAAGCCTGCTCTGAGGCCCATAGATGTTAATCCATCCTCCAATAATGATAACGCCCGTCCCCATCGAGCTCGTGTGTTGAATAAGTTTATTCAGCCACCATGGGAGCATCAGGATGGCGTTGGCCACTCATTCACCTGACCTTAAACTCCGATTTGAATCACCTCTGGGATTTCCTTGTCGAAGATTGTCCAACAAATTCACCCCTGCCAAATGATGTTGCCACAGCTGACGCATGCATTTCTGCTTTCCAAGGTCAAGCTGTTCTTCAGATACACTTTCGGCCCTAGTGGACTCGATGCGTCTACGCTGTCGTTGATTGAATGCCTTGCAGCAAACGTGGTCATACGCCATTTTGACATGACCTATTTGTCCAATATCTAGTGGTGTGACTTTATGAAAAGAGGTTGACACACTCACTGCTTCTCATTGCGTTGTAAGTGGGTTTCCATTCTTTGCGTGACATTCAATTTGAAATGTTAATAAATGCCGTTTTGACTGATAACAATTACGTTATATCAATTTGTTTTATGGTTTCAACCAAGGTTTTTCTAAGTGGCCCTTGACATTTAGACGAGTAGTAAAATTGACAACTCTTTTAAGTCCTTGTCTTCTAGATATACACTATAACACAGACATTTTTCCATTTAACAATCCACTGCTTTTAATGAAGGAATGGAAGGTTTGTCCACATAACGGGTTTAAACCGATTTTGTTTAAGTAAGGAAAGTGGTACCTGAAAGTAAACATGATAATAAATAAGTAAAGTCAAAGATCAAGAAGACTAACAAGATAATGATTTACAGAAAAGTATTATCATATCAAATGTAACAACAGGGGGCAAGGTTGATCATAGCCGGGTAGGTCAGCGTGTAGAAATAGCATGTGATAATATCAGAGTTAAGAGAAATGATAGATCAATGAGAGACAAGAGATAATTGATGATATAAGAGAGTGAAGAGATAATTAATGATTATGAAATGAAATAGATAATTGATGATATATGAAATTGTAGAAGATAGATTGAATGATATGTTAAGAGTGAAGAGTATAAATGATGTTAGTTTTAGAGTGGAAGAATAATTATGAATACAGATTGAGAATCAATAAATTGCGAAAGAAAAAAAATACACGATAGGTGACAGAGAAAATTGATAATATATATAGTGAAGAGAGTAATGATTATATGAGAGTGCAGAGATAATTGATAAAATGTTAGATGAAGAGATAATTGAGGATATATGAGCGTAAAGAGATAATTGATGATATATGATAGTGAAGAAGATAATTGATGAAATAGAAAGTAATAGATAATTACAGCTCAAACTTAAAGTTCAGAAACATAACTATTATTTTTGTGTAAAGTTATAGAGCGACGTAACAAACCGGGGATGTGGATTAAAAAACTTTTAAATACTAATTCCCAAACGTAAACGTCCATCTGTATTGATAAGTCAGGAGTAGAAATAGTGTATACGTACATGTCAATCTGTATAGAATTTCAGGAGTGAAAGAGTGTGAAAGTAAATACAAATCTACGAGCATTATCGGAACACGTGATGCTACTTTTATTCGTGTGTATGCTCTATCAATTCTGGCGGCATATAATGCCGTCAAAAATCGTAATTATGTAGAATTATTATTGGCATGACCATTAAAAGAAACACAAGTATATAGACACTTGACTCCTCCAACGGAGACAGGGTTTCTGAAATTTATGTAAAATAAAAAGTTATGCATTTTAATAAAGTTTTATAAAAATGAAAATATTTGTTTAAACAAATTAAAACATCACTGTACTGCTTCATAACTGCATAAACGTAAATTGAAAACTGTTGTAAAAAATGAACATAAATAAGGGTTAAAGAAACTGTTTCTAACCTTTTGTTTAAGTTTTATTCCCATATCAATTAATTATTACCTAACCCATAAATATATTGCGTCTCTCATTGTCAGGTCTTGCATCTCCTGCTCGCCACCAATCAGTTTCACACAGCTAGGGTGAGAAAAAGCTGACATTGTTCAATCTCACGTGGATCAAAAAAACTTGGATATACACCACTTTAGTTTGCAATTTTTTCCTCACTCCACACTTATCCGTCCTGAAATCAGTTTGTCGATCTGATTATAGTTGTAATGAACGTTTGTCCAGTGAGAATATAGCATTTCCATCTTCGTACATTCAGCAAACGAAATCAGAGGCACACTCCAATCCAAACCTGCCAAGTCTTAAGAGAAGCCACAGAGACGAGCAGGGATGTCATAAGCCCCTAAAACTAAATCCCCTTGAACATCACGAAAGAAAGAAGACATCATTAATAGCTGAGAACAGGCTACTGGAGCAGGTCGAACCACTTTAAATACTCGGGACTATTAGAGACCGTGAAAGGGAGCATCAAAGAAGAGTTGGTCCACTCGAAAGCACATCTGGGAGACTTTCATGTCCATAAAACGAGGAATCCTCAGCAAAGAAGGTGTTAAAAACGAAGATGGCTGTAGATACCGCCCACCTATGTCCCAGACTTGACATAGATGAAGTCATGGGCAATACTACAACCCACAAGAAGCCAGATCCAAACCTCAAAAATGAGGTATCTGAGGAAATGTGTTGAAGTAACAAGAAGAGACATGGTACGCAACCAGACGATACGTCAAGGCCTAAAGTGCCACCCCCTACAGACCCAAGTAGAACAGTCCCAACTAAGATGGTTTGGCCATGTCTGCAGAATGGGAGAAGATCGGCTACCACGACAAGCATGGGAAACAAAGAGCCAAGGATCCAGACCCCGAGGACGACCCAGAGTCCGCTGGGAGGACAACATTAGACAATCTTTGAAGGACCGAGGACTAGAATGGAACCAGGCCAGGAGGAGACAGCCGATAGAATAGTCTGGCGCTCTCTCTTCCAAACCTCTACACCTCACGGTAGAAGGGGAACGACTAAGTAAGTACATTCTCAAACGTCCATGTGAAAGTATACGAAAAGCAGCAGTAATCAGACGAGTCTATTTGAATCTCCGTGGTAGAATGTCCACAAAATGGAAGAAGTTCGGCCGTATGCCACTTACTCTGATCTTCTTATGTTGGTCAAACTCTGAGGTGAGCAAATCATACAGTGTTTACCACCACGTCGTTAGGCGAGACTAATAGTGGACATTGACAAGACTCTAACCCATCCTAGAGACTTTACTCACCAAATAACTTCAAGCAAAACTTGGATAAACAATCAAAGAAAGAATTTAAATAATTCGATTCATCCAGGAACGAATGAAAAGCATATCGCCGCCTGTGACGGTGACAAGGTCAATAACTCTTCGTGCTCAAGAGAGTAGTTGGCTCACTGGGTGCATCCAAGTACCAGCCCAGAAAATATTTAGGCATATTCCTTTTTAATTGTTAATTCATTTCCGGTTTGATTTTTTTTATTGATTCTGCCACCACGTGACTTCGAAGAGACGTGTAACACAATAACTCTTAGTGTTACAAAGATGAAAGATAGATGATGACAACTGGTGAAAATACTTGTCATTTTACATCATAGAATGGACAAGAATAAACAAGAAAAACCTGATAATGAACATCATAGAATGGACAGAAATAAACAATGAAATACTTGATAATTTTATTTCCTTAAGAAATTGTGACAAGAAATAAACAAGTAAAATTACTGGATAATTTTACATCTAAGAAAGACATGAATTAAACAAGAAAAAACTGGATAATTTTATTCTTAGAATGGACAATAAGTAAACAAGAAAATACTTGTATAATTTTTCATTACTTAAAAGGACAAGATATAAACAAGAAAATAATAAAATACTCCATCATGCGTGGACGATGATGAAATGAAGAGTGTTACTGCTGGCACTCAGCCAACCTATTGCCAATATACCAATTCTTTTATCTCAAGCAATTGAAAATATTGAGGAAGCAAACATTTTACCTGCAATACCAGCATACTCGCTTTATAGCACTTTATGCTTTATTGCACTTTCGCTTACCAGCCTCGCATAAATACCCTTCTTTTTTCAATTGTCCCATGTACATTTATTAGTGCATAGCCCTTTTCTTCCCGAAAGATTTTCTCTCCACAACATCAAGAATACGAAATCACAGAAGGCTCATATATGAAAGATCAGGACAAACAATTATTACATTAAATAAATTTTTATATTTACAGTACATTGTTCTTTTGGACCTAACGCTTTAAACCACTTAATAGACCTCTCTTCTCGATCCATAACCACCGACCGTCAAACAGTCAGTGGCCACACGCCTATTGTCGTCTTTATAGGCAACAACACATATAATCCACTTTGTGCACTGTCGTGAGGCCAGCCTTCGTACAGTTTTCCCCAACTCTGTTCATTTCTTATTGCATGCTCAGCCTTCCACAGTCCTCGCCAAGTTGTTTTTTTGTCGGCCTCTCTTTTTTCTCTTTCCTTCCTGGTCCAAAGCAAAGCTGTTCATGTGTTGGTGCATCGGGTCCCTCTGAGTGACATACCAAGATAATAACACTAGTTGTTAAACATAAGTTAGTCTTAATATGGAACTGTGAACCAAAACAATGTAGTTACCCCTTTATTGCTCATTCGCTGTATTGCGGTGTCTGGAACCGAACCCGCAATAACACCCGGAGGCCTGCCTGTATGCTGCTGCCAAAGCCGCTATCTCCGTCAATAAACTGCACGGATTAACTTGGCCCAGTTATTAAACTTGCAAATTTGATATTAAAGTCCAATTATACACAAAATAGAGACATTGGGAAACCATTTTAACAAACCCCTATGTAAACTGAATTGACATTATTACAATGACACATTAGAAGAAACTGGCCTTTGACGATGTCACGGATTTTACTTTCCGTGTTATGCCTTGTTGGTCCAACATATTTATCTACTGAGGAAACTTAGAGATGTCTACCTGTAAGAAAAAGATATATCTCTTGTGGCCAAGAGAGATGAACTAGAAGAAAGGTGCTCAATTCTAGGAGAATCACAGGAATTTAACTGAAATCAAAGTACTTAATAACACGGCTTAAAGTATCCAGGCGGTGTAATTGTTTATCTTTCCTGACCTTTCTTGGGTAAAGGTAAAGGAACCCTTAACACCGCCCACTGAGGCCTATTTGGGAATATGGTGATCCGCTATATTTCTCCCTTCGTGATGAGTCACCAGCAGATTATCACAACAAAATATTACTTAGAAAGCTCTGTATAAGTATAATAAAAGTCTTGAGATTACGGGAGCATTTCATTCCAAACTGATTTAAATCAACTATAAAAATTTGTATATTTGCAATAACAAAATGTAATAGTCAATTATTCTATATAACAATAGTAAAAAAAAAAGGTGGATGTGAATTTAGAGTCATTAAAAATGTCCTCCTAGTAGAGGTCTGCTTATGCAAAGGTCTTTCTTGATTTAAGCAATCAGACGATGTCACAAAGCATCTTTGAACGGGTATTTAGCTGACCACCAACATGCCGGTTTGGGTTCTGCTGCATCGAAAGCTTCATCTTCGCAGCTATGGACTGATTCACATCTAGACTCTGGTCGCTCTCATGGGCGCACCATGTTCTTCGTCGTATCGCGTGTACTAATAGCACAGAATTGGTCCCATCGTCTGGTTAAGACCATTCTGCTGGAAGTGTCAGCCTTTGACTGCGGCCATGTAATAACCACTCGCATGATCCAAGATACCACCGTCATTTGGTACAACTGCCCAGTCCCATACAAATAAAGAGAGAAACAAATACACCGCCTCACCCGTTGATAGTTACCGTGGCCGCGAAAGGGGAAGCAAAAATAGTAACACTTTCCCCAGCCAAGCATGTCGTAGAAGTCACTAAGTTAGGTTAGTGCAGGGGCCTTGTTTAACCCCATCCTGTAAAAAAAAAATATAAAACACAAAAAACATCAACAAATATGGACAAGACCAAATAAATAAAATAAACACAGCCAACCACGACAGGAAGGTCCTCACGCGGGGAGCGTATAAATCAACACATAAAAGCTGAAAGGAGTCTGTGTTCGAGACTAACCTTCTTCTTCAAGGAAACTGTCCAAGTTGGCACTGGAATGTTCGGCACATTGAACGAAACAAGGTAAAGTTGGCACAGATAAAGCAGCATAAATAGGAATACAAAAACGAGTTCTGGTAATTGTGAAACAAAGATGTGAAGGTAGAAGGATGAAAACTCCATCACAGGTGAATTGTGCTGTCCACAGGACACGAAGACGAAGTACACACCACAGTGAGGTTAGCTCTTATAAATCTCAACGAATCACAGAAAGCGCACATTGAAATTTGGACAGCTTGTGGTACCCAGAATAATTAAGCAGCTAATTTTCAAAACAGCTAAAAAAAAATTCATTCAATAACATCCAATGTTAAGCACCAACACATGACAACGAAGATCGGAGAAAGAGAGCATTTTATACTAAACACAGTAAAATATGGATAAAGTAAAAACGAAGAATACATCCACCATTTTGAATGATGACCAAGAATGCAAAGATACGAAACATCAATACGTATTTGAATTAAGTCAAGGGAAAACTTGGGCTAGAGTAAAGAAGAAAATGGAGAACAATTCGCAAACTTCTGTGCTTCAAATCAACTGGCTATAGGAGGAAGCATGTTTCCACATAAGAGAATACACAAGGCAACATGGATATCACCAGACCATAGAACAGAAAATCAGATTGATCATATATGCATAAACAAGAAGTTTAGATCATCATTGCAGGATGTAAAGTGTAGATTAAGAAGAACAGATTCGATCAGATCACCACATCTGATTAGCCAAAGTAAAAATGACACTCAAGAGATATGCAACAATGCAAAATGATAGACAACATTTTAATGTAGGACAGCTGATAAATCAAGAAACAAGTAGACAAATTTGCGGTCACAGTATCACACAAATCCAATGTCTCCAACAGTTTGGAAGATGTAG